>SNQJ01S0188767.1:0-18305 GCA_010110895.2 Picea sitchensis
CATATTTACTTCTTATCAACCATGACAAAACAATAATGAGTCATATTTACATCAAACACTATTGGGTCCATTACCCAAAACTTTGTGCTACGGGTCTTTCTTCAAGGGTTGACATCAATGAAAACCAACCTTAATCAACAACTATTTTGAGCCAATTGGAATAGGAGGGTGTCCACCTATATCCACTTGGATAAATGGAGGCATATTATGGATGTATAGGCATGTATCCATAGATGTGGAATTAATTGTAGAGATCAAAGGCTTACCAATAGATGGTGCCAAACTAGACCAATACATGAATGATAAAGAAAAAAGGAAAACATTTTCATAGAGGTGATAAAAAACACATATGGGACTAATAGAGGATATATGGGAATGATCATTAACCGAATCAGTGAACCAACAATGATTTGTGTGAAAAAATTGATGTGTTGTAAACTTTTAAGAAAGTGTCGCAAAGAGGAATCCCCTACAGGAGTAATAGCAACAGTCGTGCAATGTGCAAAGGTGAGTCTAGTTAGTTGGGCTCCATATTTAATAAAATAAATTTTGGAGGATTATAAGGATGCACAAGATGTAGGATCAAAATTTCATTATTCATGGTTAATTATATCGATATCACTGGTTGGTTGGAGAGAACCAAAATACAATGCATTTTACCAAAGGCTAGGGAAATTCTGCACAACAAAATATACCACATTATGGCATACCTCATATTTGAAGAAATGGAAGGAAAATTATAGCATTTTTTCCATTCTCTATGATGAGATTTAAGAGAATATGGTAAAAAAATGGATAATGCTACCATAAGTGGTGAGAGAAAATAAAGGAATAGCTAAATTTCAAGCCTCAAGACATAACATGTGGATCCAAGCTAAAAGGAATCCTAAGAATGAATGGTTACAATTGAGATACTATGTCATGAGGGAAGAAGTGTAGTGGGCCATGAAGGATTAGCCTGAAAAATGGAGGTGATAGTAATTCCAAAGAAGGTACCAAAAGATAAGCAACAAGAAGGGGTTGGACCTTCAAAACAGTCAACTAGCCCAACAATAAGCAAAAGGAAGGAAACTGAGCTAGAAAAACAAACAAGGGGTAGTACAACCACTAGAAATCCAAGGTAGAGGAAGATTATCCCAAAGGATTCATTGAAGGAAAATGAGTGTGTAGAAGAAACAAATGGACAAACGTAGCCTGAGAAAAATATTCCTATGCTCGACGAAATGGGAGGTGGAGATCTCCTAGATATGGATATAAAATTACAACCACACAGGCAAGGACACTGCCAATTAAAATAACAGTATTGCAGACAAGATGATAGTGCAAGAAAACAGAGGCGCATAAGGGCGTTCCTGAACTTACAATAATAGAGGATGGTGCAGATCTAGTATCATAGAAAGTGCAGGATCACATGATGGAAACATGGTATGATCTTGAGAATCAGAGGGAGGATATAATCAACAAATTGACATAGGTCAAGGATACACTGGAACAATTGAAACTTACTACAATGCAATAAAAAGAGAAGGTGCAACAACATCAAACTTTTAAGGAAAGAACAATTCTAGAAGAGGAGACAGTAAAAATCATAGCCATGGGGAGTGAACATTTCCATATCACTTAGGGAATGTTTCAGGTCGATGAGGATACAACACAGAAGCCACTAAAGGACATCAATCATTTGGACTTGGCACTACCCAAGGTTCCAACTAAGGAGTTGTACAAAGTTTAGATAAGTGTCACACATGAGATTCAATCAAGGGCATGTTGTAACCTAGGTCCATACCCCTGCCTCTCCTCTCTCATTTCCATATGCCTTCATCAAATTTTTCCTCTTCTGGTTGATAAATTTAGTTTCCCGTATGTTCAATGACCTGGTTTTCCTTATTGTATTGCTTGATTGATTCTTTGTGCTGGATTATTTTTGTTTTCCTTGAAATATAATTTCATGTCTAGTTTGAGTTTGAAATACTTGTCATCATGTTTTCCACTAATTGAACATGCAACAGGCCCACCAAGCCTTTCCTGTGCACATGAGACTTCCAGGTCTGCCAATTCTTTTGTATAAACAGTAAGCAAACATGAGAAAAAATGCACCATTTAGAAAAGTCCATTTTAGGCTTGAAATAGAAGCAAATGGACAAGTTCAATTTTCAACGGTGGATATCCCATGAACAGTTCAGATCAACGACTCTCGTACATTCAGAGTTTCAAAGTCATGCAAGGATTAACGACCATACATAAGTCCTGAAGCTATAGTATAGTGGTGATTATTCTCTCCTGTCACACGGGTGACCCGGGTTTGGTCCCCGGTAACGACGCCAGAAGATGTTGGTCCTAAAGTCTGCACTTGATTGCTAAAGGGCAAAGCTAGGCCACCTCAAGTTTTGGGATGATTATTCTTTTGATAATTTGATTTTTTGGGTCAGTTAGAGGGTTGGTTTTATTAATACATGAGCATGGTTGGGTTGGAAAAATGATATTGATGAGGGTCCTCCTTGGCTGGTGGCACACTAATGACAGACAAGTGAAATAATAGAAAACAAAGGGAAACAAAAAATTACTCAATGAATAATCTACTGTAAGAAGTTCAATACTTAAAATATCATTTCAATACATTAAACATGTATCAAAAACACAATTTCTCCCACAGATTGCAATAAAAAAAAATATTCACCAAGAATTAGTTGTTTTCATAGGTTGCATATCAATAAAGACGAGTTATACAATATCCAAAGGAAATGAAATGTACTTTGCACAAATAAAAAAACTACATTCAAGATAAGATAAAAACACATGAAGATTTGAACCAAATTTTTTCATCAAGAGTATATTCACCAGGTAGAGAGATTTAATCCATGCATAGAATGAGTCCAACCAATCTGATGTATTTCTATGCTTTCCCAAAAATGAAACCCTCAAAACATACATAAACTGCATATTTATCAGAGTTGTAGAGACTCTTGTCCATCTAGGATTGAGACTTAACTCTACATTAACAATTGTAGAATGACTAATTAAATTGAATAAAACACTACTAGAGTACAACAATGTATACTTCACACTTGACTTAATAAAAAAGAGTGGTTCTTATCACACATAGAAGACCACTTATTATTCTTTAAACTAAACAGAGTCTTGAACTGAATAATTGAAAATTGGCACTAGCGATGAAACTGGACTAATGTGAGCATTGGAATGAACTGAGACTGTTGCAGAAACTGATTCGAAGTGACAGGGTTGAGTTCTGCATTGATCATGGCTTGGATGTGCGTTGTTGGAGGCCATTGAAGATAACTGGATGTGCATCGTGAAAATCTCCCAAAGTGATGTGGTGACCTGACGTCATATAAGCACATGATTGCGGAAGTTGTCGAGGGTGGTTTGGATCCACACTACTCAGACTCTCACAATTCACCACCAACTTCCACGTACCAGATAAGATATACCATGGTTTCAATTGTGGGACCGCTCTAAAAAATTAACGTTCGAGCATTTTTCATCCCTGCAATGAAGTGTGGTCATCGATCTTTCTTGCAATCTATGATCTGGGAATGCCTAGTTTTGTTTCCATGCGCTTCTCTCGAATGAGATGTGATAAAAGCACGTGATTGAGGAAGTTTTAAAAGGAATTTTGGGTCCACACCGCTCTAACCCCTGCAATCACCCAGAAGCTACCACGTACCTCTCCAACAATACCATGGTTTTGATTGTGGGACCACTAAATGATGTTAACGTTCAGTCATTTTCCATCCCCACAATGAAGTGTAGTCGTCGATCTTGTCGCAATCTGTGATCTGAGTGACATTTATACTTTAGCGCCCCTTCTAAAGTTCTATATTTCTACAATATTAGAACTCCCCTATTTGATTTAGTGATGGCACCAATTTCTTAGAGCTTGGGAGATTTTGAACACGGAGCATGAATATCTCCCGAATTGACCTTTTCCCGAAGTAACATGGAATTCTCTCGTCACTTCAACACTTCAGATTTTGAGAGATTTTAGATGAAAATTTTGTACAACTCCCAGAGTAGTACAGGCTCAGAGTGATGTGGTGGCCTGAAATGAATTCCATGTGTCCTGACGTATGAGTGACATTTGTCTCAGGTGAATGAGTGCCATGTGTCTCCAGGACTTCAGGCTTCAGGATTTTATGAATGTTGTGCTTGGAAATATCCCAAAGTAGTATGGGCCTGGTTGACGTGGAAGTCTCTCATCACTTCGAGACTTCAGGCTTCGGGAGTTTGGAATGTAAAGGATGGAAAAATCCCGAAGTAGTACTAGCTCGGTTGACGTGGAAATATCTTGTCACTTCGGGACTTCGGGACTTCGAGTCTTTGGGACTTCGGGATGTAAAGCATGGAAATATCTTAGAGTAGTATGGGCTCAGTTGACGTGGTAGTCTCTCATCACTTTGGGACATCAGGATTCATGAGCTCAGAATGTAAAGCATGGAAAACTCCCAAAGTAGTACGGGCTCGGTTGACATGGCAGTCTCTTGTCACTTTGGGACTTCGGCTTTGGAATCTCGGAATGTAAAGCATGGAAAAATCTTGAAGTTGTATGGGCCTAGTTGACGTGGTAGTCTCCCGTCACTTCAGGACTTCAGGAATTCAGATTTTCAGGACTTCAAGATTCAAGAGCTCGGAATGTAAAGCATGGAAAATTCCCAAAGTAGTATGGGCCCGGTCGACGTGGCAACCTTTCGTCACTTTGGGACTTCTGTCTAGTCGATAATCGTTGTGCGAATTTGAAACTTTGAATGTACGAGAGTCATTGATCTGAACCATTCATGGGATATCAACCGTTGAAAATTGAACCTGTCTATTTGTGTGTATTTCAAGCCCAAAATGGACTGCTCTGAATGTTGCATTTTTTCTCATGGTTGGTTACTATGCATACAAAGGAATTGGCAGACCTGGATGTCTCATGCACACATGAAAGGGTTGGTGGGTCTGCTGCATACTTAATTAGTGGAAAACATGATGACAATTATTTCAAACTCAAACCATACATGCAATTATCTTTCAAGGAAAACATAAATAATTTGGCACAAAGAATCAACCAAGCAATCCAATAAGGAAAACCAGGTCATTTAATAGATGGGAAACCGACTTTATCAACCAGAAGAGGAAAAATTCGACGAAGGCATAGGGAAATGAGAGAGGAGAGGCAGGGGTGCAGAACTAGGTTACAACAGGGCCCGTGTAGATGCTACAAGTTTACAATTGGCCAACAAAGTAAGTAAGACATTGGATATGACTCTTAACTAGGTGCAGTTCACGAGGGTTGATGCAAATAAACACACTTGTAGAATAGAGTAGTAGGTGGAAGAAGTATTAAAAACCATTCCTAACAGTGTGCAAGGAGAGAACATACCAACATCAGAGAAAATTGAGAAAATAACACAGGATATGGAGACATATATAAGCCACATTACAAAGTTGATAGTATTCCTAGCACCTAAAACTCCAACAAAAGTAAGAAAAAAAAGGGAGCAGGAGGTTACAGGTCATATGGAAAGAATTGTGTTGATCATCCAGCAAATCACTGAGATGTATAATAAGAGCGTGTAGTTATGGAGAAATATTTAGGAGGATGAGAAACCAAAGGAGTTAGACAAGAAATAAGGGGGTAAATACTGTAGTGCAAGAACTGAATCTAAATAAGAAAGAGATGACAATACTAGACAAGTTGAAAAGTGAACAGGAAATGAAGAATTTGTAGGAAGAGTTGAAGACTATACAAGTAGATAAGTGGTCATGCAGAATCAATTGGAGCCACTACAATAAGGTGTAGAAAAAATTCTTAATGAGATTGACACAACAAAGGGTCAGATTGAACAAATTATCTTAGAGAGTGGGGAACTATTGAACGAGCACATTATTGCACAGATTGTGGAGACTATAGCAGAAAATATTGTGCACATAAAATATCAAGTTGAACAAATTTCAAGCAAGTTACAGGAGTTAGAGAAGTCAGTACAGGAGGAAAAAACTACCTGAGTGGCTCAGGACGAGCCACAAGTGAGTGTTGGGGGTCTGTTGGTTCAATCCATTTTGCGTAAAATCATATTAATTAATGAGTACAGTTAGTAAATGGACTAGAAAAGGAGCGTGCATTGAAAAATAGGGAAAAAATAGCGCCAAGAAAGAAGAAAATTCAAAGGAAGGAAGAATGATGCGGGTGGATGAGGAAAATGGTTGGATTTTGGAACAGCTGCACTCGAGGAGTTAGAATGTGGAAAACCCTAATCCACCTAGGGTCAGTGGGTTAGGGTTTTGGTCATTTTTGTAATGGGTACTAACCCATTTTTGTAATATAAATATATGGTAATGATATAGCGAAGGAGGCTAATGTTAAATGAGATATAGTATCACTACTGAGATAGGAGATAAAGATATGAGAAAAGAGATAGAGATATGAATTCTAATTAAGGGTAAGGTCACAATATGTGAATATTAGTGTGATATTTTCATCCTCAAATTTAATGCACACAATGTTATAAAATTGATGAAGAATAATAAAAGAGCGAAGAAATCCATATATTTGTGGACGTAGCCTAGGGGGGTGAACCACAAATGATAGATCTTGATATATTGTGGTATTAGAATAATATGTCTAATGTACTTTTAGGTAGAAATAATGTCTCCCATCCCCATAATAGCCTCCCTTCCACGATTTTATACATCTGGGTCCTGCAGTCACCCATAAGCCATCTCGAGTGAGATTGCATTGTGCACCATGTGTGCAGTGTTGCCTTCTTGCCTCCAAAAGGGTTGATGGTTTGTAGAGTTTTTTTGGAAACCTAAAGTAGAACTCGGGTCATCCCATAATGTCCAACAATAGACTAGAGGTTTTTGTCAAAATATACTATGTAAGGACTACCAAGGGTCGCTCTTCTTATGATATTTTGAACTTGTTAATTCCTGATAGATAGAGAAGCATGTTGGTAGCCTCTATGGGATTGAAATTTGTAAGTACTCTATTTGTACTCTTTATACGAGCTTGTTTGTAGACTATGCATAATATATAATCTTCCAATTTTGATTAAAAAAACAATTTGAATCATCCTTCCATGCCTCACGAGGAGGAGAAAGAAGAGAAGTTGAACTCTAAATTAGATAGAGAGAAAAAGATAAAAACACAGAGACATATTTGGCATATTGGATAGTCGTCTACACATAGACATTTGTGTATATAGAGATCTTTATAAACATTGAGACAAAAACAAGAAATTTAATTCCACACAAGATTCATGTTGGTGAACAAGTGGGATAATTCCATCATTTACAAATCACCTTTACTCCATGGAAATCCATGATAGTTACAAGATAGGATCCAAAGTATACCAAATTCCTATTTATTGTTGTCTTTTTTTATCTCTAACCCTAATAATATCTTTTATATTTTTAATGATTGCTCATTTCCTTCCTTCCTAGCTTCTTCTACCCTTTAAAATTCTTGAAATCAACTATATCTTTTAGAGTGGTCATTAGACCTTGCCTTAACACAAATTAACCTATTATGATAATTAGTTATTTTTTCCAACCTCTTTGCTTCTTTGAGACTAGTTGTTTCAATTTGTAATTTATTAAGTAGTTATTCCTTGGCTAGAGATGACATGTCTTCTTTCTACTCTTTCAAACCAAACATTGTGAGGTTCAAGGCTCTTTTTTTACACTCATGGTGTAACTCTACATTCTTATTCATTTCCTCTTTGATGGGTTTTATGTCCAATTTACTAATCACTATTTAGGACCAACTTATTTAATTTTTCTTCCAACCTTTTAATCTATATCTTCATTTTCAATTTTTCTAGATTATCCACCTATCCTTATTGAATATATAATGAGAAAGTGATGCAAGAGCATTCTACATCGAAAATTAGGCACATTTAAATAGGCCTACAGGTTATTTGTTTTACTAGAGTGGGTTACCTAATTCTTAATTTTTTGTAAATTCCTAATTTTTATTGGGATTATAGAAAGTTTGTATTATTGGATTGTAACGCATTGTAATCAGATTGGTCAAATAGATATTGAGAGGTTATGAGAGTTAGAGAGATCCTAGGGTTAACTTAGATATCTCAAGAATATTTTATGGATCTTAGAGATTATTGTGAGGGATTTTAGGATATGAACCTAATTAAGATATCAACGTTCTTTAGTATGAATGTTGTAAGCCTACGGGTAGATAGTGGTATGAGTTAGATAGAGAGAGGAGAGTCAGGAGTGTATATAAGAGGCCAAATTTGGACTAACACGAAGGTGTGGCCAATTAAATGTAAATCAGGCCAAGAGAAGCAAGTAAGGTCTTTTCTAAATGATGTACAGATCCAGTAATATAAATTTGATGTTTGTGGGATATTATAAGTTGGGATGCTTATGTTTTGGAATTAGGCCAGAGCACCTAGATGTTAAAGGCCAGTGTGCCTATTTTGTATATTTCTCATGATTAATATAAAATACATCGTTGCGCGTAGACCAACCACGATAAAAGAAATGGGGGACTGAACTCCACCAGTTAGGGAAAGGGAGGGCCAAAAGTTAAGGGAAAGGGATAAGATAGAGAGCTTAAGACAAAAAGGAATATTATATTAATATTTCTTAAAACATAAAGTATGTATAATTATTTTATCGTAAGTTCTAAAGTTGGTGACAAGTGGACCAAAGTAGTTTCCAAGATGACAAGTGTCAAGTTGAGGACATGCATACATATCGTGGGGACTTAGTTCATTTTCACACTTTTTTCTCCATCATTCTTATGATCATCTCTCCCATGATTCCTTCCATCATTCAGTCATCCAGTCAATGATTCCATGCCCATTTCCACTCATGCAGTTAGTTATCCTTTAGACATTCATTTCACTATATCTGATCCTGTTTATATAACCATTTTTCTTGTTGATGTACCTGGTTAGCTTGGGAGATGGATTGAAGAAGCGGGTTGTCAGGCCTGTGGGAAATTGAAGAGGTGGGTTGTCAGGCCCGTGAGGAATTCTCTGAGCGAGAGAATTGTTGGGAATTGATTTCTTGAAGGTGCTAAACGACAGCTACAATGCTCTGAGACTTCTTGTCCGACCTATTGCTGAAGCCATGTAAGGGAAGTGGGGCAGTCAAAGGACTGTTGAGTAGAGAAGAGGCACACTTAATTGGGTGGGACAGGCATGTGGGGAATGAGAGGTTGTAGGCTGTTAGTTGAGTGACCACCTGAGACAGAGTCTTTCCTGTTGTCTATGAGCCTTTAGCCTGGTTAGGAATCCCTTTACTTGGGTGGAGTTTAGTCCCAGCTCGGGGGTGACTCACTGTTGAGAGTGATGAACAGTGTAGTCTAAGGGTGGGAGGTTCGTGGACGGTCTGCACACAGTTGGTGAAAATATTTCCAAGATAAGTACGAATTGTGTGATAAATTTACATGCTGCATTGTTATTTACATGCTTATGTTACAGTTTATCATATGAGTCATTATAACTGTCTGTATGTTTATGGGTATTTCCCTGTATATGTTGCATGTCTATGCTTACTGTTATTTCAGTATGAAATCATATATTTACAAAATGTAATTTTTTGTTCACGTTTATATGTAAATCTTCCACAAGAGTGTTGTATGTATATGTTATAATTGCATGCAGTTTGAAGATACAATTTATGTGGCATAGCTCAGTTGAATACTGGGTATGTTACAATATGTTACGTAGTGAGAGAACGAAAGTGTTCCCTCGTGTATCATGGCCCGTCCATGGGTGTCTAGGGACGTTACAAACATAGGATATGGAGACATATATAAGCCACATTACAAAGTTGACAGAATTCCTAGCACCTAGAACTCCACCAAAAGTAAGAAAAAAAAGGGAACATGAGGTTACAGGTCATATGGAAAGCATTGTGTTGATCATCCAGGAAATCACAGAGCTATATAATAAGAGCACATAGTTATGGAAAAATATTTATGAGGATGGGAAACCAAAGGAGTTAGAAAAGAAATAAGAGGGGGTAAATACTGTAGTGCAAGAACTGAATTAAAAGAAGAAAGCGATGACAATACCAGGCAGGTTGAAAAGTGCGTAGGAAATGAAGAATTTGTAGGAAGAGTTGAAGACTATACAAGTATATAAGTAGTCATGCATAATCAATTGGAACCACTACAAGAAGGTGCAGAAAAAATGCTTAATGAGATTGACACAACAAAGGGTCAGATTGAACAAATTATCGTAGAGAGTGGAGAACTATTGAATGAGCACATTACTTCACAGATTGTGGAGACTATAGCAGAAAATATTGTGCATGTAAAATATCAAGTTGAACAAATTTCAGGCAAGTTCCAGGAGTTAGAGAAGTCATTATAGGAGGAAAACACTACCTGAGTCGCTCAGGATGAGCCACAAGTGAGTGTTGGAGGTCTTTTGTAGAAAATCCATTTTGGGGAAAAACATATTAATTAATGAGTACAGTTAGGAAATGGAATAGAAAAGGAGCGTGCATTGAAAAATAGGGGAACATAGCACCAAGAAAGAAGAAAATTCAAAGGAAGGAAGAATGATGCGGATGGATGAGGAAAATGGTTGGATTTTCGACCAGCTGCACTCAGAGAGTTATAATGTGGAAAAACCTAATCCACCTAGGGTTAGTAGGTTAGGGTTTTGGTCATTTTTGTAGTGGGTACTAACCCATTTTTGTAATATAAATAGATGGTAATGAGATATCGGAGGAGGCTAATGTTAAATGAGATCTAGTATCACTACTGAGATAGGAGATAAAGATATGAGCAAAGAGATAGAGATATGAATTATAATCGAGGGTAAGGTCGTAAGATGTGAAGATTAGTGTGATCTTTTCATCCTCAAATGTAATGCACACAATGCTATAAAATTGATGAAGAATAATAAAAGAGTGAAGAAATCGATATATTTGTGGACGTAGCCTAGGGGGGTGAACCACAAATGATATATCTTGATATATCGTGGTATTATAATAATATATATAATGTATGTTTAGGTAGAAATAATGTCTCCCATCCCCACAATAACCTCCCTTCCATGATTTCATACATCTAGGTCCTGCATTCACCCATAAGCCATCTTGGGTGGGACTGCATTGTGCACTATGTGTGCAGTGTTGCCTTCTTGTCTCCAAAAGGGTCGATGGTTTGTAGGGTTTTTTTGGAAACCTAAAGTAGAACCCGGGTCATCCCATAATATTCAACAATAGCCTAGGGGTTTTTGTCAAAATATACTATGTAAATACTATTGAGGGTCGCTCTTATTATGAGCTTTTCAACTTGTTAATTCCTGATAGATAGAGAAGCATGTTGGTAGCCTCTATGGGCTTGAAATTTGTAAGTACTCTATTTGTACTCTTTATACGAGCTTGTTTGTAGCCTATGCATAATATATAATCTTCCAATTTTGATAAAAAAAAACAATTTGAATAATCCTTCCAGGCCTCGGGAGGAGGAGAAAGAAAAGAAGATGAACTCTAAAGTAGATAGAGCATGAAAGATAAAAACACAGAGACCTATTTGGCATATTGGACATTCGTCTACACATAGACCTTTGTGTATATAGAGCTCTTTATAAATATTGAGACAAAAACAATAAATTTAATTCCACACAAGATTCATGTTGGTGAACAAGTGAGATAATTCCATGATTTACAAATCACCTTTACTCCATGGAAATCCATGATAGTTACAAGATAGGATCCAAAGTATACCAAATTCCTATTTATTATTATCTTTTTTTATCTCTAACCCTAATAATATATTTTATATTTTTAATGATTGCTCATTTCCTTCCTTCCTAGCTTCTTCTACCCTTTAAACTTCTTGAAATAAACTATATCTTCTAGAGTGGTCATTAGACCTTTCCTTAACAAAAATTAACCTATTATGATAATTAGTTATTTTTTCCAACCTTTTTGCTTCTTTGAGACTAGTTGTTTCAATTTGTAATTTATTAAGTACTTCTTCCTTGGCTAGAGCTGACATGTCTTCTTTCTACTCTTTCAAACCAAAAATTGTGAGGTTCAAGGATATTTTGTTACATTCATGGTGTAACTCTACATTCTTATTCATTTCCTCTTTGATGGGTTTTATGTCCAATTTACTAATCACTATTTAGGACCAACTTATTTAATTGTTCTTTGAACTTTTTAATCTATATATTCATTTTCAATTTTTCTAGATTACCCACCTATCCTTATTGAATATATAATGAGCAAGTGATTGAGGAGCATTCTGCCTCCAAAATTAAGAACATTTAAATAGGCCTACAAGTTATTTGTTTTACTAGAGTGGGTTACCTAATTCTTAATATTTTGTAAATTCTTAATTTTTATTGGAATTATAGAAAGTTTCTATTATTAGATTGTAACGCATTGTAATCAAATTGGCCAAATAGATATTGAGAGGTTATGAGAGTTAGAGAGATCCTAGGGGTACGTTAGATATCTAAAGAATATTTTATGGATCTTAGAGATTATTGTGAGGGATTTTAGGATATGAACCTAATTAAGATATCAAAGCTCTTTAGTATTAATGTTGTAAGCCTACGGGTAGATAGCGGTGTGAGTTAGATAGAGAGAGGAGATTCAGGAGTGTGTATAAGAGGCCAAGTTTTGACTAACTCCAAAGAGTGTCCAATTAAATGTAAATCAGGCCAAGAGAAGGAAGGAAGGCCTTTTCTAAATGATGTATAGATCCAGTAATATAAATTTGATGTTTGTGGGATCTTTGTGTAAGCATGAGATTGAAAGTATTTCTATTGTGTGAAACTATTCGAGTCTAGATCAGATTATGTAAAGTGTATGTAGGTATCACGGTGAAAAGTGTAAAACCATTAAACTAAATAATGGGTGCTGTTGAAATGACCTAAGACAAGAGAGGTCGAACATCGGTCGATTGTTGAAAGGAGAGCCAAATTAGAGATTATTCAAAGTGAAATCATAGCAAAATCAAGAAGGAACAGAGTTAGAATCCAACTCTATGTGCAGGAGATCCAAAGAATGGAGTAAATATCCTTTACATGCATCGAGGAATAGGAGTCATCAGATCAAGCCAGAAAATAAACCTTGACCATGGATTCGTTAGACTGGAGCTATATCTATGAATTAATATTGGATGAAAGATATTTGATTTGGAGTGGAGGCCTATCCAGATCAACAACAAAAACGATTGTTTGTTGTTGTCCGATACGAAGAGCCTTAAGGGATTTCGGAGTTGATATCCAGAGTGTGTATTCAGGAGAACACTCCGACAAGAAGAACCAATCTATGATGCAGATTGAACACAGGATAAAATAATCAATGACCAAAACTAGGATTTATTCGAAGCCCAAAGTGATGGTGCAAATATTTCGGAGTAGCATATTTAGAATCGAAGTCTTAAATAAATTACAACGAAGACTTCTGATCAATGGTGTAGATTGATCGAGAGGATATAGATCAACATTCCTTATTACACCTCAGAGTAAGTAATCAATGGTTATAGTCATATCTCAGAGTGAGGATATCAATGGTCATCAAGGAGTCCACATGGAAACATTAGAGTGGGAATCTAGAAGTTCGAAAGGAACACAGTGTTACTCCGACCAAATAGTCAGGATTGTTTCGAAGTAGCTCAAATCGATAGATTAAAAGAGGACATCTGGGATCATTATATTGGTTGTCAGAGTGGAACTATCAAATTTTGTAGTGTCCATAGGTTGGAGAAAATTTGGTAGAAGTGTTGATGTTTGGGAAGCATCGGAAATACATTCTACTAGATTAATAATTAATAATATGATTATTAATTATTAAACAATATTATTAATGTAATAATATATTTATATAAGGTATAAATATATTATTAATGTAAAAATATAGTTATCTAAGGGATGCATATTTTCATGGATGATCAGTATATATTATACATATATTAAACACTCATCATTGTAATAATATATTCACATACAATATCATCTCTTATGAAAAATCAAGATGGTATCAGAGCGGGACTGGGCTTGACTCCCTCACAACCCAGAAAAATGAGAGTAGAGTAAAGTGTTGGGAGTGTTAAAGTTATGGGGTTGTTACAATCTCTATGTACAACATGTTTACTTCTACCTATATGTATGGAAAGAATGACATGAATTATGGAGGAACAATTTAACAAAGTCAAATACTATGTGGATGGATTATAACCAAATTAATATTTGGGTAGTTATGGGAGGTATTCTCCAACTATTTATATGAAAGAAAATTTAATTTAATTTTCAAAGAGATGTGTCTCTTTAGATCAACTTAATATTACTATAAAAATACACTTGAAAGACACAAAAAGAGCCACACATGTTTTTTCTCTCTCACACATGGGAAGTGATCTAAGGAAGAGACCGAAGTTTCTAAGTAGTGTAATTACTTAGTAATGTTCTAGAGTTTACATGTGATGAGGTACCTTGAGGGTACATTGGATTATGGTGTCAGGTATGTGGCAAACCATGAGTTCGGGTTATATGGATATTCGGATTCACATTGGGATGACAGTATTCCTGATTGGAAGAGTACTTTGACATATTGCTTTAGTCTAGGCTCTAGGATGGTTTCTTGGAGAAACATGAAGCAATAACATGTAGTAGCACTCAGTATGGATGAGGATGAATATGTGGTAGCATGTGCAACAACAATAAGGCTTTGAGAACTGTTGTCTGGGTTATTTGGTCTCGGAATAGAGACAACCTACATTTGGTGTGACAACTAGAGTTGCATGAAGTCATCAGAGATCCTCGTGGTCTGTGAAAGGTCAAAAAATATAAAGATCAGATATTATTATATCAGGGACTCGCTCAGGAGTGAGATCCACCTTCCATCAAAACCAAATCGCAGAGTATCTCTTATTAACTCTGACTACAATAGTTTGAGGCACAATTTGGATCGTCCATCTAGTGACAATCTGATGCAGGAGCATCTCTCACAGCAAACGAGCCAGCGCGGAAAACAAAGGACAGCTAGACGAACCCAGCCAAAATTTTAAATTTTCCCTTGAAGTTGATGCGCCAAAAATAAATGAGATCAATTAATGAAGGTGCCTTGGTATAATGTAATCATACCTTGAGCGCCCCACTCTCATCTGAAGTAGATGGAGGCATTTATAGTAGTTAATGCAGGTAGATAAAGATTTAATTTTAGATTAGATAGGTTTAGGAGGAAAGAGGGAAATGGGATATAGACACCCTCAGTGTGCATTGTAACATAATCTGGAGCATTGAGAAGAGAAGCAGAGAGTTGTGGAAGAACACCCATGTATAGAGCTTGAATTAATAGAAGATTTTAATTCAAATCCATGGCGTTGTATTTTTTCTCTCTGTATGTTTGTTGAATGCTATGCTCATGAGTATTTACTTCCTGTTATTCATTTGTTTTACATGCTATGTATGAATGATTTCTTGCTAAGTGTTTGAAATCTGAGAAAGGAAGTAGAAGAAATGAGTTTCAATTGTTTCTCTATCTGAGCAAGGATTCCTACAAGGAGTGCAGTTGAAGTCGTCTGTAAGGAGTGCGTTGACAGAAGGCTCAGATAGTTTAACTCTTGTTCTCGTTCACCCAGAAGTGAAATTGGGTTATAGGAGCCATGCAAAGAGTGCGCAGGCTAAGAAAAGTCTCAGTTGCAAACCTGAGTAAGCATTTGGGAGACTGTTGCTACAAGTGTGCGCAGAGTCGAAGAGTTCTCAGATATTTTGAAAAGATCTGAAGATTTTTGCAAGGAGTGCATACAAGGACCCTCTTTGAGGTTGAAGGTTGTGTGGAAGGTCAGGAGGGATAAGGCTTTCAATCTCGTCGAAGAGAAGCACTGGAATATTCGTGTAGGGGAGTGTTTAAAACTGGGCGTTGCATAGTTGCACCGCAGGCGGACAAATTCCGCGGAGGAATACGTGGTCATTCTCAAGGAATCTCCAAAGGGAGGAAATCGATGGTCGGGATCTTGTGGAGAGGATTTGTGAAATTCCATCAGCCGTTGGATCTGCCAAAGAAGTAAGGAGGTTACGGCCACATTCGGAGTTCAAGCACTAGGAGTCGTGAGTTGTTGGATCATTGATCAGTTACTTGTCAGTCGTCGGATCAGACAGGAGCTGCATGAGGTTTACCATCGGGATTTGAAAGATCGGTAGTCCTGTGGTCAAATGTTTTTTGACACTTGAAACCCCGAAGTCTCGAGAAGATCTGGACCGCCCGTTAGTTGGGACACATGGTGGAGATCGAAGCGTCGGGAGTCGGGATATCGACATTGCCGTGGACAGGAGATCGGGGAAGTCCATAGTGAAAACCCCGGTATAATCTGAACCATCTGTTTGGGGAGACAGGTGTCAAAAATCTGAAGAGAGTCGGTATATTGGCATTCGAGATATCGGATTTTCTGAGGTTGTGAAAATCGGGACATCACAAGTCTCGAAATCCCGAGAGTTAATCTGAACCGTCCACCTTGAGGGGACGCGTGGCAGAAATTGGAGTCATCGAGGAAAGTCCTGACAGGAAGTCGTCTATCGGCATTTGGGTCATCGAGATATCGGGAATCTTGGTGAGAAGGTGTTTATGCATTTTGGAATCGCGAAGCTCAAAATCCTAATAAGGAGGGAAGTGCCATTGTGGAAGCTAGCTGTCAACATAGCGGAGAATCGAGAATCCTGTGGGCAATGTTTTTCAGCATTTGAAACCCCGTAGCCCCGACGAGGGGATAAGACTGCGGTCATATAGAGGAGGTCACGTGGACCAAGAGTCTAGCAGGGAGGGCTAATGGAGATTGGAGCGCATCGGGATTTTAAAGCCAGAAAAACCTTGACGAGAAGGAATATAAGGCCGTGGTCTTATGAAAAGTGGTCACGTGGACTAAAGTCTTAGTCCAGGAGGCTAAGGCAGTGGGGGAGCATATCAAGGATCGGGGATCGGTAAAACAAGTTGTTTGGGCATTGCAAGTGCCAAAATCCCGATAGGAGGAACCCTGATAACAGAGTGAAAGGCCAGCGTTGATTTAGAAGAAAGGGAGATCTCATGAGAGAGTTGTTGTGGGTGAAAATTTCTCAATAGGGAAACAAGAGAACCTTTCAGTTCTTCAGGCCGAGGAAGGAGGAAATATCCTGTGAGGAGACGTGCCTAGCGTGCGCGCCTGCGTCAAGTGGTAACAGAGCTTAGAAAAGGTTCTTTTCTTTCTATAGTAGGGAGAAGGAGAATTCACCATGCCGCCAAGGAGAAGAGATAGACAATCAACCGATCCAGAGGAGGAAAGGGAAATGCCCAGAGGAAGGAGTAGAGAAGTGCAGAATCCAGAAGTAGAAAGAGATCTTCATAACTTACACGCTAGAGTTGTGGACATGGAGATAAGACAAAGGTGCACAGCTGATGTAGGAGATATCAGTGATTCCAAAAATGAAGATGACACTGGACATGGAGAAGAAGAAATCGCAGTAGAAGATGTAGCAAATGAATGCTTATTTAAAGTTGTTGCAAGAATGGGTGCAAAGGTGAAAATGGACATTCCATTTTATGAGGGAAATCTGGATGTAGAAGAGCTTCTAGACTGGATTAGAGCTCTGGACACCTATTTTGACTATGAAGACATCAAAGAGGACAAGAAATTCAGGAATTCCGTCATGAGATTAAAAGGACATGCAGCCTTGTGGTGGGATGAACTACAAGCTGACAGGCGTTGCCAAGGCAAGCAGAAAATTAAGAGCTGGGACAAGATGATTGAAAAAATGAAGGAAAAAATTATTCCTAGGGACTATCAAATTTCTCTATTCAGGAAGATGCAGAACCTGAGAAATAAGCTGATGACAGTAAAGGAATATACTGAGGAATTTTACAGGTTGAATATCAGGGCAGGTCATCGCGAAAGCAATGACGAAAAAGTGTCCAGGTATATGAATGGCCTGAGATATGAGATTCAGGATGAAATGAGCATGGAAACCATCCGAATGGTGGAGGATGCTTATCAAATGGATTTGAAAGCAGAAGAGAAGCTGAGCCGAAAGAAAGGTCAGAGGGGCCGAGGCAGAAGCCAACCCAGAGGCAAGTCAGTTTCCCAGGAAAGAACCCAGAAGCCTAGGGACAACTGGAAGAAACCTCAAACTCGGACACAGAGAGGTGGAACCTCACAGTGAGGGAAGTGATATGATGAACAGAGAGGATAGCATAATGAGAAGAGAGGATGTTTGATCCAGGTGGATATTGGTGGCCACCCACCTTTTCCGACTGGCTCAAATTAGTTTTCTGACAATTTTGGCAATTTACTATTTTTAGCAGGTTTAACTTCCGGGGCCATTTTGAGGGCCTAA
>SNQJ01S0188768.1:7175-18241 GCA_010110895.2 Picea sitchensis
AGTTACTTAAGAATAGTCGAGAGGTTACATCAGGTGACCTAGAACCAGGAGGTTCTGAAATTTTAAAAGAAGAGGAGGATGATGTGGAGCATAGGATTCAGAACATAACGACTGTTTCAACCCATGACTAGCGAGAGTACTCCGAGTGGAAATAATCACGACTGAACATGACTGCGCCTTTTCCATATCTGGCTTTGGGCGAAAATATCCAGGATAAAAAATTTGGGCCTGGGAAATGAAACTGGTCCTTTTTTTTGGGTTTTCACTATTTTATGTTGTTTAATGGCTGCGGTTTGCAGCTGTAGTTAGGAATGTGTATGAGGACCTGCATGTCCTGTTTTGAGGTTGGAGAGCATTTGGCTCATTTATGTTAGTTGTTATTTTAATGAAATAAAATGATCTGTGTAAGATTGAGTTGAGTCTTGTTCCTTTATGTATAGACTGGTTTTTTTTCGTGTTAACCTATGCCTTTGTAGCTATAGGATTCTCATGTGTTTCTGTAGTTAAGGATCGACTACATCATGGGTTGATGCTATGAATGGAGAAACATAATCCATTGAAAGAAATCAGACTTGGGAACTTGCATATCTTCCAGCAAAAAAGACCAACATCGTAGTCAAATGGGTGTACAAGACAAAGTACAATGAGAAAGGCACAGTGGATAAACGCAAATCCAAGATTGTTGCAAAAGGATATGCTCAACAACCTGGCATGGACTATGGAGAAACATTTGCTCATGTTGCATGATTGGATACATTCCGAACAATCTTAGCAGTTGCAACTCAGCATAGGTGGTCATTTTACCAACTGGATGTGAAATTGGCCTTCTTGAATGGTGTTTTAGAAGAAGATATCTATGTGGATCAACCACTAGGGTTTCATATCAAAGGAAAAGAACACAAAGTGTATAAATTGAAGAATTAATTATATGGTTTGAAGCAATCTCCAAGATATTGGTATAGTCATATTGACTCCTAATTTCTTAGCCATGGGTTCAACAGAAGCAACAATGAGCCCACTCTGTACACCAAACAAGATCAACAAGGTAATATTTTAATTGTGTGCCTCTATGTTGATGATATGTTATATACAGTAAATTGGATGTTGAATGAATTTAAAATAGTCATGCAAGATGAATTTGAAATGACATGTTTAGGGTCTATGAAATATTTTCTTGGTTTGGAAATTGATCAGTCTTAGTAAAAAAAAGTATGTTAAGAATGTTCTAAATAGGTTCAGAATGGATCACTATAATTCTAAAAACACTCCAATAGTAATAGGAACTCAACTTAGTAATTCCGACAAAGGAGGAGATATCAATCCTACATTGTACAAGAAACTTATTGGGAGTCTTATGTACCTCACAACAACAAGACCTGATATTATGTATGTAGTGAGTTTACTTTCCATATTCATGGAGTCACTAAAGGATACTCATTGGAAAGTAGGAAAGTGGATCTTGAGGTACATAGAAGGATTAGTAAATGAAGGCATCTGTTATACCAGTTTTGAAAATGATTGTCTAATTGGCTATACAGACAATGATTTTGCAAGAAGCATTGACGACCGAAAACATACATATGGTTATGTGTTCTTTATAGGAAGCAATTTGATTTCATGGAAATCAAAGAAGACTCATATATTACTCTATCCTCAATAGAAGCAGAATATGTTGCAACGAATTCTTCGTCCTGTCAAGCAGTTTGGTTAAGAATATTATTGGGGGATCTTCAGCATCAAACAAAGGAGCCAACTCAAATTTACTATGACAACAACTCGGCCATTGCACTATCAAAGTATCATGTGTTTCACAAGAAGAGTAAACACATTGACACTCGCTATCATTTCATACACGAGTTAGTAAACAATGCTCTCATAAATTTAAAATTCTATGGAATCAAGGAACATTTGGCATATATCTTTACTAAATATTTGGCAAGTGATAGTTTTGTTTCTCATAAACAATAGTTAGGAATAAGAGATAGTGATGTATGACGGGGAAATGTTCCGATAAGAGCAAGGGACACGCGGGTGGATATCTTGTCAGGGTTCGGGAAATTACAAATCCCAATCTCGTGAGTGCAGGACTCGCGATCTTGCGTGTGTCAATTTCCCGATAGTACAACAGGGAGATCACCAGGGAGCATCCTGTGGGTGCAGAAAGGTCTCGATAAGGGATTTGAAGAGCGGTTGATCTCTTCGGGCTGAGGGAAAAGAAGGTCCTGGTGGAAGCGGACGTGCCCGGGGTGGCCGTTTGCGTCAGAGTGGTATCAGAGCAGACATCTTGTCTGTATATTTCAGGCAAGGGGAGAGAAGAAGAGAGGAAGCACTTTGATACACATCAGAGTGGTATCAGAGGAGAAAGGAAAATTTCACCATGCCACCCAGAAGAGAAAGACAATCACCCGACCCAGAAGATAGGGAGGTGAGAAGAAGAGGTAGGCCAGTAGGAAATCCAGAAATGGAGAGACAGATGAGAGATCTCAGAGCGAGATTGGAAGATATGGAAGTAGCGCAGAGACGCATAGGCAGTGTTGGAGATATAAGTGACTCCGAAGGTGAAGTGGAAGCTGATCCACAAGGAGAAGTTGCAGCCGAAGATGCAGCCAACGAGCGATTAATCAAAGCTATCGCCCGGATGAGTTCAAAGACAAAGATGGACATTCTAGCTTATGAAGGAAGTCTGGATGCAGAAGAGTTACTGGATTGGATACGAGCTCTTGACACCTACTTCGATTATGAAGATATCGAAGAGGATAAAAAGGTCAGACATGTTGTCACATGCTTGAAAGGACATGCAACATTGTGGTGGGATGAGCTACAAGCTGACAGACGCTGCAAGGGCAAGCAGAAGATCAAAAGCTGGGATCGAATGATCACGAAGATGAAAGTGAAGTTCATCCCAAGGGATTATCAAATCACTCTGTTCAGGAGGATGTAGAACCTGAGATAGAAACTGATGACAGTGAAAGAATATACCGAGGAATTCTATCGACTGAACATCAGAGCAGGTCATCGGGAGAGCGATGATGAGAAGGTTTCCAGATATCTGAATGGTCTGAGATACGACATTCAGGATGAATTAAGTATGGTTACCATCAGGACGGTGGAAGATGCTTATCAGATGGCTCTGAAAGCAGAGGAGAAGCTGAACCGCAAGCAAGGTCAGYGAGGGCGAGGCAGAAGTCAGCCCAGAGGCAAGGCAGTTGCCCAGGAGAAATACCAGAAGCCCAAGGAGGAATGGAAGAAGCCTCAGGGTAATATTGAAAGAGGTGGTACCTCACAGAAAGGACCATACATTGAACAGAGAGGAAAACATAATGAGAAAAGAGGAGATTATGCTGACGCAAATACTTTTCCTCGTACCAGAGGTAGAGGAAGAGGCCGAGGTGGAGTAATCACATGTTTCACATGTGGGAAGAATGGGCACAGGTCATTTGAGTGTCCAGAGAAGAAGGATAGTGGAGAAGCTCACATCGCTGAAGCACAGAGTCATGATGTTGAGACCGAAGACACCGAAGAAGGAAGGTCATTGACGGTGCACAAAGTCCTTTTGACACCTGAGAAGGAGGTGGAAGACTCAACTCAAAGGACCAGACTGTTGAGAACAGCATGCAAAACCAAGGATTGGGTATGCAAGGTTATTGTACGGTGGTAGCACCGATAATCTCGTTTCGACCGAGATGGTGAAGAAACTGGAGCTGAAGACAATTGATCACCCGAGTCCATACAAAGTTTCATGGCTACAGAAGGGACATCAGGTGAGTGTCACTAAACAGTGTTTAGTTGAATTCAAGATAGGTGGATATAATGATAAGGTCTTATGCGATGTCATTCCCATGGATGTGTGTCATTTATTGCTGGGTAGACCATGGAAATATGACAGAAATGTGGTTCATGATGGAAGAATGAACACATATACCCTGGAAAAGGATGGGAGGACACACATGTTGCTTCCGATAAAGGATAAGGAAGTGAAACCGGAAGTAAGAAACACAATACTTCTCATGAGTGGGAAGGAACTTCTTACAGAGATGGAGAAGAAGGAAGATCCACAATTCTTTGTGGTCAAAAAGTCGAGGATTGTTCTGACTAGCACAAGAGTGGATGACTTACCAGATGAGATTCAGGAACTGCTGGGAGAGTTCGCTGATATCATAGTGGACGAATTACCTCGTTCGTTGCCACCGTTGAGAAGTGTGAGTAATCACATAGATCTCATACCAGGAGCAAGTTTTCCAAACAAAGATGCGTATAGTTTGACACCGCAGGAAAATGAGGAAGTTAAGAGGCAGGTCCAGGAGTTCTTGGACAAAGGATTAGTCAGGGAAAGTTTAAGCCCGTGTGTTGTTCCAACAGTGCTTAGTCCAAAGAAGGATGGAGGCTGGAGAATGTGCACCGATTCCAGAGCCATAAATAAGATAACCATCAGGTACAGGTTTCCACTGCCAAGAATGGATGATCTGATGGATTTCCTGAGTGGGGCAAATTATTTTTCAAAGATTGATTTGAAGAGCGGATATCACCAGATTCGCATGAGGGAAGGTGATGAATGGAAAAAAACCTTCAAGACAAATGAAGGACTGTATGAATGGCTAGTCATGCCGTTTGGATTGACAAATGCACCGAGTACATTTATGAGATCGATGAATGAAGTCTTGAGGGAATTCATCGAGAAGTTTGTTGTCGTATATCTGGATGACATAATGATCTTCAGTAAAACAAAGGCTGAACATCTAAAGCATTTGGCCATTGTGATGAGAAGACTACAGCAGGAGAAGTTGTTGATTAATATGAAGAAGTGCTCATTTATGAAGACAGAGCTCATTTACTTGGGGTTTGTTATTTCAACGAATGAGTTGAAGATGGATCTGGACAAGGTGGAAGTGATTAAGAATTGGCCATCACAGAGAAATATTTTTGAGGTGAGGAGTTTCAATGGTTTGGCTAGTTTCTACCGAAAGTTCATCAGGAATTTCAGTGGAATTAGCACAGCGATGATGGACACAGTGAAAAAGTGACATAAGTCTTTTCATTGGACAACAGAGGCTGAGGAGAGCTTCAATCCGTTGAACTGAAAGATCACGGAATGACTAGTGTTGGTGTTACTGGATTTCCAGAAGACGTTTCAGGTGAAATGTGATGCGAGCGGGTATGCCATAGGAGCGGTCTTGAGTCAAGAAGACAGACCGGTTGCATATTTCAGTGAGAAGTTGGATGAAGAGAAGCTAAAATACTCCACGTATGACAAAGAATTTTATGCTATCATACAGGCATTGAAGAAGTGGAGGCATTACTTGATCCCAAAGGAATTTGTATTGTACAACGATAATCATGCATTACAGTTTGTGAGTCAACAAGAGAAGTTGAATCAGAAACATGCAAAATGGGTAGAGTATATGCAGAATTTCACATTTGTAATTAAACACATTTCAGGAACTGCTAACAAAGTGGTTGATGCTTTGAGCAGGAAGTGTTTTTTGCTGCAGGAATTTCGAGTCAAAACATTGGGTTTTGAAAATCTTAGAGACATGTATGCAGGAGATACAGATTTCAGAGAAGCATATGAAGCAGCTGAGAATCCAGTTCTTAGAGATCGAAGTCCTTGGATAGATAATATGATCTAGGAGGGATTGTTGTTCAGAGGAAATCAACTTTGTATTCCAAATTGCTCCATGAGGGAGAACTTGTTGAAAGAAAAAAACAGTGGTGGATTGGGAGGACACTTTGGCCATGACAAAACATTCGCGAAGTTGAGAAAATCATATTTTTTTCCAGGGATGCGAGCAGAGTTCAATCGATTTGTTGACAGATGTCGGATTTGTCAGCATTCGAAAGGGAGAAAGTAGAATGCAGGGTTTTATCAGCCATTGCCCATACCAGAGAGGCCCTGGGAGGCAATTAGCATGGATTTTGTAATGGGATTGCCGAGGACACAAAGAGGTGTTGATTCGATATTTGTGGTCGTGGATAGGTTTTCAAAGATGGCACATTTTATCCCATGCCAGAAGACCAGCGATGCGGCGCACATCGCAAACTTGTTTTTCAAGGAGGTCATTCGACTTCATGGATTGCCGAAAAGTATAGTTTCAGACAGAGACACGAAATTCATAGGGAATTTTTGGAGGACTCTATGGAAGAAGCTAGGAACTAACTTGGCGTTTAGTTCAGCTTATCATCCTCAGACAGATGGACAAACGGAAGTGGTCAACAGAAGTCTGGGAGACTTGCTGAGGAGCTTGGTGACAGAGCACCATAGCAGCTGGGATAACGTATTGCCACAGGCAGAGTTCGCGTACAACGATTCAGTGAATCGGAGTACAGGAAAGAGTCCATTTCAGGTTGTATATGGGATGCAGCTGAGGGGAGTTTCTAAACTACGGGATTCAGAACAGACTGCGACTAGCAGCGCTAGTGCAGAAGAATTTGCTGAGTCAATGAAGGAACTTCACAGCAGGGTGAAGGAGCAACTGATAAATTCAAATCAGGAGTACAAGCGCAGAGCAGATCAACATTGGATACAAATTCAGTTCGAAGTTGGTGATCTAGTTCTGGCACATTTGAGGAAGGAAAGGTTCCCAATGGGAACATACAATAAGCTGAAAATGAAGAAAATCGGTCCATGCAAGGTCCTGAAGAAGTTCGGAGAGAATGCTTATGAGATTGAGTTGTCGAATGGCATCGGGATATCTCCGATATTCAATATCGCAGACTTATACCCATACAGGGTTGGAGAAGCAGAGACTGGAACTGAGGAGCCAGTGATCCAGTGGGCGAAGCAATTTCCAGTAGTAGGAAAGTCGCAGATGGAATGCATACTGGACAAGCGAGTGGGTAAGAGAACCAGAAGGAAGGAATACTTCGAGTATCTAGTCAAATGGAAGAATCACCCAGTAGAGGATGCCTGTTGGGAAAGCGAAGCAGTAATAAAAAAGCATGGACAGACCGTTCAGGAGCTCATGGATAGGAGCCCATGAAAATTTTCAAGCCGAGGAGTATGATGCAGGAGCATCGCTCATACAT
Source organism: Picea sitchensis (assembly GCA_010110895.2). Classification (NCBI taxonomy): domain Eukaryota; kingdom Viridiplantae; phylum Streptophyta; class Pinopsida; order Pinales; family Pinaceae; genus Picea; species Picea sitchensis. The sequence goes on from SNQJ01S0188768.1 coordinate 14,199, forward strand.
CAAGCGAGCCAGCATGGAACGGAAAACAGCTGGACAGTGCCAACACAAATTTTGAAAACACCTTGATATTGTTGCGCAAACATTAATGTTGGATTTAATGAAGCACACTTTGTATATTGTAATGGACCTTGAACCTTTAAGATCTCATCCTTAGGTAGATAGACGACATTTAATTTAGTTAATGCTGGTAGATAGGATTTTTAATTTTAGATTTGATAGCTTTAGAATGCAAGATGGAAACAGGATATAGACACCCTCACTTGTACATTGTAACATATTATTCCTATTGAGAGATTGAGTAGAAAGAGAAAGAGCATGCAGAGAATTGTATGAGGAACACTCCATGTATAGATATTGAATTAATAGAAGAAAGCTTTGATTCAAATCCATGGTTATGTGTCTATTCTCTGTGTATTGATGTTATACTCATGAATATTTGCTTCCTGTCATACATTTGCTTTTATATGCTGTGTATGTGATTTCATGGTGAGATTGAAGTCTGAGAGGAAGGAGGAATTAGTTTCAATTGTTTCTCTATACTGAGCCAGAGAATTCCTGCAAGGAGTGCAGTTGAATCGTCCGCAAGGAGTGCATTGACAGAGGGCTTCAGATAGAGATAACTTTTGTTCTAAGTTCTCAGAAGTGAAGATTTGGCACCAGAGCCATGCAAGGTGTGCGCAGGCTAGACGAAGTCTCAGAGTTGCGATTCTGAGTGGAAAGGTGATTTAGATTTCTGCTGCAGGTGTGCGCAGAATCGAACTTCAACACTTAGACGTTTTTGAATATTTGCCGCAAGGAGTGCGTGCAAGAGTTCCTGAAGGGACTCGAGGTTGTGGGAAAAAAAACTCTGGAAGGATAGACCTTCGATTTTGTCGAAGGACGGTATAGAAAAATTTGTGCCTTGAAGGTTGCAAGGAACGCCACAGGGTTTGCGCGCAAGGTGACGAGTCCTGTGGAAGAACGACTTGTCATTTCGTGGATTGGATAAGGAAGAACCGAACAGACGAAATTCTCCAAGGATATTTCACGGAGTTCTGTGGGTCATTAGATCTATCAGAGTTGCAGGAAATTCGCAGTGCAGGTGTGGAAAAGATTCGAAGCTCAGGAGTGCAGGAGCCATCGATCGGGATCACAAGGAGTGTTGGATCTACTTGTGGATCGGCATGTTGGGAGTTCATGAGGAGAGACTCCAAATCTACGCAACATAAGTCACGATATAGCGAGGTGAGACATCCCGACAACTGTGTAAGGAGTGTGGGCCACGGGAGATAGTGGAAGACAGGTGGTATAAACCATCGGAGGTTCGACGTCTTGGTCATCGAGAGTCGAGGTAGGAGACATTTGGTCGCGCAAGTAGCGAAGTTGTGAGGGAGCGAGATCGCGAGGCTCGACATTTCGGCTTCTCGAGTATCAGAAGTTGGAAACCAAGTGTTTGGTGTCACGAGTTGCGAAGACGCGATAAAGCCAAAGTCCCGATAGTGGAGGGAGAAGTCAGCGATTGACTGGCCATCGAACCTCGGGAATCCGATAGTATAGTGATCGACTGTGGACTCACGAAGCCGCGAAGTCCCGATCCTCCGATATATCGAGGAAGGAGGATCGCGCGAAAAGAACTGTGGGTGCATATTTCCCGACAGGGAAATAGAAGAACGTTTAAGTTCTTCGGGCCGAGAAGAGAGAAGGTCCTTAGGAAGAGCGGGCGTGCTCCGAGGAGTGCAAACGACTCTATCAGATAGTCATAATTAAATGGGAGTGTTAGTTATTGGAATTAGTGATGTCCATAATTAAGAGGGAGTGTTGGTTATTGTAATTAATGCATTACTAAATGTAGGTGAACAACATGCATTTAAGATTTGTGACAACTAGTGTTTTAGTCAGAAACAAGTGTAAGTGTCTTAGTGATAAGTGTAGACATCACTCAGAATGTATTTTTTCTATTTATTTAGTTTAATGATGAGAAGAGCTCTAGTGTGTGATACGATTTTATCTTCTTGTTTGAACTTTGTTTCATAATCTCTATTATTCCTAATTCGTATCATGGATGACTTGTATGTGTTGGATGATCATTGAGTTTTTTTATGGATTTATGTTTGGGTGGTGTGTGATTTCAAAATTCTCTCACTAGCAAGGATCTCACCTAAATGATTTTATTCAATGATTGTGATAGCTTGATTGCAATTTCTTTCTTTGATAGTTATGGATTATCCATGAGTGGTTTGTTTCAATGATGTGATAGCTTGATTGAAATGTCATACTTTGATAGTTATGGATGATCCATGAGTGGTTTGTTTCAATGGAATGTCAATTGTGTGCATGAAGTAGTGAGAATATCCATCTTTAGAATCAAAATTCATAGTAATCAAAGCATATATAAACATGAATTAGAATCCAGGGTTCTTTCCTAGCTATGCCATACATAAATAATTTTTAATCTTGTTATTGGAAAGTGCTTCATCACTATTGGTTGGTGCAAATATCATTAGATCACAATGATTACACCACGTGTGAAGATAACAGTTAATGTGTATCTTATATTTTATTAATTATTGCTTATGAAATGCTATGAGTCAATACTTAATTCTAATTGATGCATTGACAAGTTTGTGGAACATGTTCAATAATAGCAATAGATAAAGGAGGTTGACAAGCATGGGGAAAGTTGGAGATAACGAGATTTGAGAAGTAGAAAGATAAGAGAATAGAATTGATTCAATGATAAATGGTTCTCGTTACTAAGTGTGATATGGAAGAAAGCATTCATCTTCATAAAACTAACAAGAGACGGAAGGCGATCAATTCATCCTTGTGATGCAAAACAAAGAAACATAGAATGTTGTATTGTCATTATAGTGGCACAACACCCTATTATGAGTCATAAAGTATTACATATTATTCAATATTCCGTGAAGCATGTGAGAATTCTTTCAACCTCATGGCATACTTCTATCACATAATCTATTATCCATTCAATAGAATTAATTCTTCACTGCAGTTATAGGAAATCATTTTTAAAGATAAAGTAGGGCTAGAATAGGTATTTAAATTACAAATCATTGTTCAGTGCCCAAATAGTTCATACACTAGTGTCATCGATCTACCAAATCCCAAATCATTATATTTTAACTCTTAATCTTCTAGGCACCACATCTTAACAATGAGGGATATAGTAAGATATGCAATGATTCAGAGTTTCCTTGATGGATGTTTCACATTGCATAAGGGAACAATGAATTTGTAAGGTGGAAACACATCGTTGCAAAGGATTGTTGATGCTTAAATTTGTCAGGACCGAAACAACAACCTCACAAGGATGTAAATCCTCCTGCATTTTTATAGAGGTGGTACTCCTATTTAATTTAAGGTTTTCTTAGGATTCTAAATATTTAGAATATGGGACTTTGCATAAGTCCATCATGGTAATCAAAGAAGTAAAAATATTGCAAGAAAGATAAAAGGAAATTGTTTTCTTTTATTTTTAAAGAAAGTTCCTGAGAAAGGACCACGAATCACACACTTCACACATTTAAAGAAAATAAGTAAAATTTCCTCACATGCATCATAGTTTAAAATAAAGATTTATGATCACATAAAAATAAAAAGAAGATGATTTGCATGCATAAGATAACTTTAACAGAGTGGACACATGGGCATCTCAAATAAATATAATGACAGATCAACGTCAAAAAATTTATATTCTAAAATTAGGGTTACAAAGTACAGTTGAGATTGTTGCGAAATTTCTAAAAAATATATAGTCTCTTACATATTCTTTGAAATTTAAAATGTGTTTGTCTTAAAGACTGGGATTGGGTCTCCCGTGGACCATAAAACAAATAAATACAAGAAATAAGATCTTAGAAAGAGGATAGTGGGAAACATTAGAACAACAAGATCTAGAAAGAAGAAAATGAGAAATTATCAGTCTTCGGTTAAACCTTTCTAGTGAAAGAGGTGGAATAATTGGATGAAGGAACTAATAAAGAAAGAAAGATTTGATCAACATAAACTTACTATGATGGTATCTCATTATCTTCACTTGCTTG
>SNQJ01S0188769.1:3422-18305 GCA_010110895.2 Picea sitchensis
AACGGCTGTGATCAATTCGTGAACTCAGACTTCGCGAGTTCTCTTGTCTTTCAACCCTACCTTCTAGGTCTGCGAATTAGAAAAATGTTGATCTCCCACCACATGTCCTGTCTTGATGGGAAACTAGGATTTATTTGGCTCCAAGCTCCTCGGGTATTCGCTCTGTGTTTCATCCGAAGGGTTCTTCCTCCGAAGTACATGGATCCCCGCCATGTATCCTTTGAATCCAACGGTTCATAGTCACTTCACACTTCGTATTTTTCGAAGTTTAGATTTCTCTCCTGCAATTCTTCCGATGTCGGAGTCCTCGAACTCTTGAATCCACTTCCATCTGTCAATCCTGACGATAGATGGTTCCAATGACTTCGAAACCTCATAACTTTGTGAGTCCACTCTCCTGTGCACCTTAAAAGAGTTAAGTCTCGTTCACTTTCCTTGGGATCCAAGGATTGTTGGTCCTCGTGCTCAGATCTGATGGACATATCTGATCTCCTCCTGCGCGTGTTATTTGTTCTTTTGGACACTGATCTAATGGTCCAGGCTTCTCCCCACAACCAATATGATGGTTGTTGTCACTCCTCCTCCTGATTTTGACTTCTTTTTCCTTGGAAGATTTTTTCAGTGTTCAAAGGCTTCGACCTTTGACCTTTCTCCTACGAGTCCGCCTCCTGGATCTCGTCTTCACTCTCGTAAGCGTTATATCTTCTGAGATTTAGGAATTAGAATGAGTCAGTCTCCCACGCAATCCTTGCATTATCTCTTCTGATCTTTTTGATTTACTTAGTTTCCTAATGTTCTCGACCCTGATGTTTCCTTTCAAAGGAAAACTTCATGCCCTCTTGGAAAACTTCTTCTCAAAGCACACCTTGTTGAGCATTTTCTACAGTGTTCAACAACTCTGTGAGTATATTCCTTTGATACTCTTCTCCCTAAAATTGACAAAGAGTTCTCTTTGTGCACACTTTCACTCGCTTGATGCCCGCCTGGCAGAGCCCTATAGAGTTCTCAGTGACTCTACCTCTCTCTGAACTCAACACAGAGTTCTTCCTGTGCACTCCTTGCACTTTTGCTAATGAAGGTTCAACAATATCTCTCCTGAGATTCTCTGAGGTTAACTTACCTCTGTCAACGCACTCCTTGCAGACAATGTGCATTGCTTGCAATCAAAAACTCAAAGAAGATAAACAATTGAAACTTATTCAATACTTCACCAGTTTACGCATTCAAACCATGAACAACATATAAAACATAATAATGTATACAAATACATAAACACACTATATGCAGGAAAAATGATTTTCTATTGTCTCTGTGAGTGTCTCCTAAGCGCTATGTGAAAATTCGATTTTTTTCTAACACTCAGTGAACCCTGCAAACAAAACGTGCAGTCAACCGGAATCAGTCAGGCCATCGTTCCTTAACAAATCCCACAACGTTCATAAATCAATTTGATTTAAGAAAATGTTCACATTTCATTTTATTTTCGAGCTCTTCTCTTCTCTGTAATCATTTTCAGGCACTAGCCCCTTTCTCTCAGTCCCTAACCCATGCGATCACAGGCCATGACCAAACGCTAGATCACTAGGTGCTTACTTGGGCCTTCAACTTTCAGAAATTTTCAAAGCACCACACAACAATCTCTCAGAGTTCCATATTACTGAACTCATGATGTAGGGAATATCAACCATCCACATCTACTCCACATCCGATGGCTGACACTTACTATGGAACCTCAGGTGTCTGAGTTCCAGGTCTTCGGGTCTTTGGGACTTCGGAGCTTCGAAGGATCTCGCATTCGCACCTCCGAACTTCTAATCTATGAACATTCCCAATCACCTTTGGTGACTTCATTACATCACATAACTTAACGTTTTCCAATTACGGGGGCATGCAATGGTGTTTTGGAGAAACCTTCCTTTCGTCCCACAATTCTTTTGACGTTGACATGTAACCCCTCGGTGAAACCGCAGTTTGGATTGCGGGACCACCTTGGATAATTAACTTTCGTGCAAATTGGGTCCCCGCAATTCCTCATGGCTGTCGAACTAGATGTATCGATATCAACGCAAGTGTGGGTCCTTCGAACTTTAACTACGTTATGTAACCTTGACCCCAATAGCCCTACTCATATGGAAACTCAGTGACTCTACCTCTCTCTGAACTCAACACAGAGTTCTTCCTATGCACTCCTTGCACTTTTGCTAATGAAGGTTCAACGATATCTCTCCTGAGCTTCTCTGAGGTTAACTTACCTCTGTCAACGCACTCCTTGCAGACAATGTTCATTTCTTGCACTCAAAAACTCAAAGAAGATAAACAATTGAAACTTATTCAATACTTCACCAGTTTATGCATTCAAACCATGAACAACATATAAAACATAATAATGTATACAAATACATAAACACACTATATGCAAGAAAAATGATTTTCTATTGTCTCTGTGAGTGTCTCCTAAGCACTATGTGAAAATTCGATTTGTTTCTAACACTCAGTGAACCCTGCAAACAAAACGTGCAGTCAACCGAAATTAGTCAGGCCATCGTTCCTTAACAAATCCCACAACGTTCATAAATCAATTTGATTTAAGAAAATGTTCACATTTCATTTTATTTTTGAGATCTTCTCTTCTCTGTAATCATTTTCGGGCACTAGCCCCTTTCTCTCAGTCCCTAACCCATGCGATCACAGGCCATGACCAAATGCTAGATCACTAGGTGCTTACTTGGGCCTTCAACTTTCAGAAATTTTCAAAGCACCACACAACAATCTCTCAGAGTTCCATATTACTGAACTCGTGATGTAGGGAATATCAACCATCCACATCTACTCAACATCTGATGGCCAACACTTACTATGGAACCTCAGGTGTCTGAGTTCCAGGTCTTCGGGTCTTTGGGACTTCGGAGCTTCGAAGGATCTCACATCTGCACCTCCGAACTGCTAATCTCTGAACATTCCCAATCACCTTTGGTGACTTCATTACATCACATAACTTAACATTTTCCAATTGTGGGGGAATGCAATGGTGGTTTGGAGAAACCTTCCTTTCATCCCACAATTCTTCTGATGTTGACATGTAACCCCTCGGTGAAATCGCGGTTTGGATTGCGGGACCGCCTTGGATAATTAACTTTCATGCAAATTGGGTCCCCGCAATTCCTCATGGCTGTCGAACTATATGTATCATGATCAACGCAAGTGTGGGTCCTTCGAACTTTAACTATGTTACGTAACCTCAACCCCAATATCCCTACTCATATGGAAACCCACATGGCAGAATACTAGTGGTTAACTCGTGGGCCATTCAGATGGGTGACACGTGTCACATTCTAAACAAAATTTCAAAACCCACTGACACATGGCACACATACCATGTCTCCATGTCCATCCAAGTGTCATTATCATGACCCACTACTTCGGCTCTTCGAGAGATTTTTCCCTTCACTACTGTGTTTTACCTTTTAACATTGGCTTGATCCAACAGTCGAGCTCTCCTCTCCAGATATACAGTGTAGATATCTCCTGGGACTTCATAGCTTCGGGCTTCGACCCTTATCTTTTTTCTTGCATCATAGTTCACTGAAGTGGTGAAGTCCGAAGGGCTTCCAGGTTAACCCTTCTGCACCTTCCCTAGATCTGATGGTCGTAAGGGATTTCCCTTCCTTCCGAACAGATCCTACAGCCCAGATCATACTTATTACTCTGCGGATTTCCAAAGGAATTCATGGCTAACTACATTGCAACATTTCCAGATCTAACGGTCGTGAAGGATTCTCCTTCTCCTGAACACATCCTATGGTCCACATTACTCTGCAGCCCAATACCACTTTTGTTATGGTTTTATGACACCGCTACTCCTCCTGAGCTTCGTAAAACGACCAAGGTAACTTCTTGGCACTCAGGAAGGTTCTGAGGTTTGAAATTGGTTCCTCTTAACACAATTTCCACTTGAACCTTGAGTCCAATGAGAACTTACCCATCCCATTCAGAGTTAGTGTTGAAGCCTTGAGTCAGAACTTGAGCGTTGTCTATTTCACAACAACTCCTTCCAAAAATATTGCTTCAACTTCCACTAACATGGCCCATCCAAGCTCAGTGTTGAAAACAATGCTCTGATATCTCCAGATCCAATGAAAATAGCTTACAAATATCCTTAGCCACATCAATGACCCTTCTCTCCTTCTGTGTACCAATGTTATATACATGACCAACTTCACCTTTATGTAGAACAACTTCAAAATCCTCAGCCACGTCCTCACAATACAAATAACTCGTAACATTGGATCCATCACCATGAATCGGGAATGACTTACCCTGCATTGCAAGAAGAATGAACTTGGGTATGAGACTGATTAGGCCCATATATATTGTTAGCTCTTGTGGTGATCACACACAAGCTGTAGGATCCTCCATAGGCCATGACCAACATCTCTGCTCCTACCTTGGTTGCAGAGTAAGGATTGGTGGGTAGAAGTTGACAAACCTCATGATTGCCCTTAATGGCATCTGTCTCTGTTTCACCATAAACTTCATCAGTGCTCACATGAATGAACCTCCTGATCAGTCTGGTCACTTTGCATGCTTCAAGAAAGACATGAGTGCCATAGATGTTATTCTTCGTAAACTCAAATTTGTTCCTGAATGAATTTTCCATGTGGGTTTGGGATGAAAAATCCATTATAGTATCAATTTGTTCTATGATCAACAGATAATTTACCAGATTCGCACTCCCAATATCTCCCTTCACAAACTTGAAATTGGGAGAAGAACTGGAGGGCAGAAAATTCTTCAGGTTTGAGCAATAGTCAAGTTTGTCCAATACCACAATCTTGTATTGTGAGTATTTCCTCACCATCATGTTGGATACATGAGATGCAATGAATCCTGCAACACCAATGACAAGAATATTCTTGGGCACATATCCTCCATTACCATTTTCCATTTTTCCCACTAGTCATTGTTTGAATCATATCCAAATAAAAGAACTGAGAAATCTGGTTGCAAAGTTGGATGCAATTCGGCCCAGGCCTTGCAATGACAGCAGAGGCCTTTACAGATGTGAAGATATGTGGAGCACCAATATACAAGAATTCAGTGATGTGGGTGACCTCAACGTTCACTGGAAATACCTATGACCCAAATATTCATGCAGGACGATGCGAGCCTCTGCCTGTAAACAAGATAAATTCGGTTTTTGGGCTTTACTGACATTTTTTGTATAGAAGGATTAGGTGAAAAACTTATTTCAATCAAACCATATGAGAAACAAGAATTCAAGGATGTGGGTGATCACAACATTCACTGCCAATGCATATGGCCCAAATACTAATGAAGAATTCAAGGATGTGGGTGACCACAACGTCCATTGCACATGCATATGGTATAACACATATGACATATAATATTTCATATGTGTTATATTATAACACATATGATATATAATATATCGTATGACATATAATATGTCATATATGTGTTATATGACATATTATATATCATATAACATATAATATGTCATATATGTGTTATATGACATATTATATATCATATATCATATAATATGTCATATATGTGTAATTATATATGGCATGTTATAACACCATATTACAAAAGGATTAGGTGAAAAAAATATTTTAATCAAACCAGGCCAGAAACAAGAATTCAAGGATGTGGGTGACCACAACATTCACTACCAATGCATATGGCCCAAATACTAATGCATAATTCAAGGATGTGGGTGACTAGAACGTTCACTTCCCATGCATATGGACATGAAGATGGGTCAAATTCTCATTTAAAATATGGACATGAAGATGCCACACCATTGACAATAAACAACAAAGTCTAGTTTTAGTGTAGGAAATTCAAGTATTTTATTTTCTTGACATTAATAACCAACTTACAATATGATAAAGCTTAGGAAACCTTAGTGTTAACTATGAACAAGGAGGTTCCACAATGATAACACATCAATTGATTAAGTTTTTCTATGTCATTGATCAACATCACAAAATTTGCATTATGTTGACCTAATTACAAGGACTAAAGCACCACATTACACATATCTCAAGTGGTTCTCAACCACTAAGGAATCCATTAATATATGCCTTAGCACTTGCATTAAATCATATTTTCTAAATTAAGTATTATAAATCACTTCAAGAACCCCTTGTGGTTGCAAGGTGTGTTGCAATCTAAATTTATAGACCCTCCTGATCACCGCGACCCTTGTTAAAATAAGGGGAACTTTTGTAAGCAAGAGAATCTCATAGGACTAGGAGGCCATCTTGCACATGCTGGGACCTGGAAATGTGATCGTCTCAAGGAAGCAATCGCCTTTAATGACCATAGTTTGTGGTGGTCACTAATGGTTCTATAGAATGGAAAACCTCTACTTGAGATTGATTGGTTCTCAGATAAGAGATTGCTTAAGACACACATATAGATTCCAATTCCTTGGGGATCTCTTTGATAATCAATTTGGATACCAAAAGACTTGGGAAACTTTGAAAAAACTGAGTTCAATCTCAACACTTCTCACATAATTATTTTATAAAAGGTGCAAAGTTTGATCCTAGATGATTTTTTCTGAAGATCAACATGCTAGGGGTGCAAGCTTGATGAAATATTGGAGGTAAAATCAAAGGAAAGGATTCAAAAAACACAAGTCACCCAATTCATACAAGTGTTTATCATCTAGGCCAACCTTAACAAACTCTGGAGGATTAAAGCAAAGGAAAAACACATAGCTATACTAGTTAAAACACATCTAGAAGATTAATTTGGAACTCAAAAAATCTTTCCTTGCTTGGTATTTGATTCATAAAGGCATTCCTATTAGCCAATGCTTGAAATGCTTAGGGGTCCCCAACCCAAGTGTTCCTTTTGCGAAAAAAATGAAAGACTAAAACATATTTTCTAGTACCATAAGTATACCTAGTTTTCCAAGGATTGGGCTTATAAGAACTATCATCAATTTCATCCATCGAGTATCACATGGAAGTCGACCATTTTAAGAGACTCTCTCCCATAGGCTGTGGAATCTCACATAACATGGAAATGTGTTAGATTTGATATTATATATCATCTTTTGAAACAAAGAGTGAATGTTTTTTCACCATTGCATCTTAACTCCATTTTAGCTAGCTTTGATGACGCCCTAATATGTGTCCATCTATATCTATAGATTCAAGTGTAGACATGGAAGGTGGAGATGTAAAAGACATGTTAGTGTATGTTGATAGATCGTTGGACCATTTCATCATGTACCATGAACATAGTCCCTCCTAAAGGGAACTCCGTTACAGACTCTAGAACTTTAGGTGGTCATTTGCATCAACAAAGGGTAGGCCAAGAAGTAAGAGAGTGTTGAGAAAGGTGAAGCATTTGGGCCACAACTAGGTTTCTAGAGATACCCTTGATCAAGAATATTTTATTGTCCCTTTATCCATCTTTGAATCAAAGTGTCATGAATTAATGAATTAACTATGTAGGGAAACATGAATATGAGTCCATTGTAGAAAATCATGAGCCCACAACTAAAGGATGGGGACCTCCTATTGAAGACAAAACCCCCCTCCCGCAAAGGGTTTGGTTCCAACAACTTCCTAAGTTAACCATTTTCCTTGCAACCTTAACATGTAGTCATAGTTTTCATAGCCCCCCTTTTTAATAAAATGTTTGGGGGGGGGGGCGTGGGCACATCAACATAATATTGTTATGAGGAAAATCTCTATATGGCTAGGGGTAAACCACAACAGATGGAAATGACTTCAGAAATCAACTCTATTCTCAATTATGCTATATGAACAAATATACTAGCACAACAAGATAAAAGGCCTACCTCATCCAGACGTTCGATGAAGTCCACCATTGAGCACTTGACCCAAATAAATATACCTGCAACTAGTCCTCAACAACCAAGCAAAGCAAACATATGGTGATAATATATGGTGTTAGCACATTAAATAACATAATACATCAATATACATAACAAATATGCCCATGGAATAATAATTCAAATATTCGCAAGATATCAATTAGACGAGAAAAGAGTATTTCTATTACTATATGATCAACATAAATGAAAATGTTACAGACTTCCATGTCAGCACGGTTCGGAACCGAGAAACTAAGTTCCTTCCATATGGGCCTCCACCACTTCAATCCTCCACCAAAGACAAGCTCATAAAAGAGAAACAATGAAGTTCTCAATCAATAAGGGAAGAGCTTGGGGGCTTAACACTGTCTTAAGACTTAAAGGACAAAGGGATGCAAACTCAATATGAAGTAAATAATTTCTCCAGAGTAACTTTGCTCTCAAAGTTGATTTTTTTATCCTCTTTTCCATAGCTTGGAATTGGCCAATTTATATCCTTAAAATGGAACTGAAGAGCTAAGTCAGAATGTTTCCAGTATATGGAAGGCCAAGGATCGTAGATCTCCTGTCGTGAAATGGAAACCCGACACCAATTTTAATTTTTAGGCACAAATTTTGATGTATGCGGGTTGTAGTGGTGCAACCTGCATATACCCATGTTGTATAGTAGGCAAGGTGCGTACATGTGAAAAAAATGTATTTTTAGCTCCAGGATTTGCAAAAAGGGATGAAAATTCTGCATAGGGAAATGGAAAAAGGCCCTCTGTTCAAGATTGCATAGGGTGAGGCAAATATTGCTATAACAAATATTCACATCCATTATATTCACAATATATTTTTCACATTTTTTAGTAATCTATTTATTCATTTCTATTTGCATGCTCTTCACTTTCATTCTANAGGCCCTCTGTTCAAGATTGCATAGGGTGAGGCAAATATTGCTATAACAAATATTCACATCCATTATATTCACAATATATTTTTCACATTTTTTAGTAATCTATTTATTCATTTCTATTTGCATGCTCTTCACTTTCATTCTATTTTCTCATATTTTTTTGTCATGCTCTCCCAACAAGTTTTGTGTTCTCATATTATTAGTATATTAATGTATTTTCCCTTCACTTTACGTCTTCGTACTTTTAACTAAACATCACTACACTTACTAGGTCATTGTTGAAATCAAAGCAATGTATTTATAAAAGCTAAGCATAATGGATCTATTAATTTTAATCTCCAAATCCCAAATAGAGATGAAAGCATACCCAACAAAACAAATCATTAAACTTTACCTTTTAACACATGACCTATTTTGCAACATTATCACATGCATTTAAAATTTGTTTTGGATTGTAGATCGTTGTTGAAGGACAATGTACTTTGTATCATTATCAAAATGGATGCAGTAAATCTATTTTCTATGTAACATTGTTGAAATCAATGCACTTGATCATTTTGCAATAGATAATTGATATAATTTTGCAATAGATAATTGTTGAAATCAATGCATTTGATCATTTTTCCATGTATCACTACAAAAATCAATGAAATGGATAATTTTGCATTGTATCACTATTGAAATGTTTATATCAAGTCATTTTGCATCATATCATTACTTCAATCAATTTATTGTATCTATTTTAACATTGAAACAATAAAATCGAATGATGAAAGAAAGTGGCCAAGGTTTATTCACTGCTTTTTGTCATGTTATTGTTGAAACCAATGCAACACGGTATGTTGTACTATATAGGTATTGAAATCAATGCAACTAAAATTTCTTATAGATCTTAAACATATGTTTCATTAGTTAAAATATTTTTCACTATATTATTATTGAAATCAATGCATCTAAATGTTCTATACATTATTGAAATCAATGCATCTAAATGTTCTACATCTCTTTAATAGTAAAATAATATGATGGAAAACAAAATTCAAATGTACTTACCCTTTGTGTCGCTCTCTTTTGTAGATATTATACAAATTTGGTTATCATTTGGGCCCTCTCTTTTGTAGATATTATGCAAATTTGGTTATCATTTGGTCCCTCTCTTTTGAATGTATGGTGCAAATGTGCTTATATCTTCCATTTTCTCGTCTCTCTCTTTAATTACGTGATACAGAGGGATGGGTTAGAGATTTATTTCAATCCAGTGAATCCCATGGCACTCATAGAGTATAATGAATATGCCCACCAAACAATGATGAAATAAATAAATGTGTGCTCCTCTCTTTTCACTTTCACGATAGTAAAGGCACATGGACAAAAAAGGCTTACATCAATGATACATTCCTTTTAGTTTAAGGCATGATACCTTACTTTTAGTTCATGACAAGATGCTTATTAATGCACTACCTTTTTATACTTGAATTCCATAACCATTTATGGAAAAACTAGTAGATTTGTTTCAAAAAAAAGTCTACCTGGGATAATTAACACCTTGAAGAACAAAAGAAAAACTAGTATATTTGTTTCCATAGGAAAAAAAAATCTAAATGGGATAATTAATTTCTTAAAAAACATAAGAGTAAGGGTTTCCCATGCCTTTAAATTTTCACTTTCGGTTTGATAGTTTGGAGGGATAAGGACCATTTACATAACAATTCGGTTGAAGTGATAAGGATCATTACTGAGTGTAAATTGTTTTTTGGTTGATTGGGATGTATGGATTTTATAATGGTTAATTATATTAGTTTTGTAGAAGTAGAATAATTGTCAATTAATATTTTTTTTTCGATTGGGATGTAGTACATTTACTTTTGTTTTTGGTACACCTTATTTTCAATTTTTTTTTATCAATTGGGAGGTTGAATCCACATGCTTTATAATTCTTAATCTCATTTTGACAAAAAAGTTGAGGATTAAGCATAAAAAGAGGCATTCCTACTATTATAATCTACACAAGATCGTTATAATGGTAAGAGCATTGAGAGCTTCACTAGTTCGTCAAGAAGGGAAAGGTGGTGAGAAATAGCACTTGGAGCTCCATTGATTCGTCAAGAAGGGAAGGGTGGTGATATTTATCATTAGGGTTTCATTTCTATGAAGGATGTAGTATGTTTCACATGATGAAATGACACTAGGATCTCCACGAGTTGGTAAGAAGGGAAGGGTGGTGATATTTCTCACAGGGGTTTAATTTCTCTTAAGAATGAGACCTTATGAACTAATAGGACCATCATAGTTGTGAAGTCAAGTCATAAGTGGGATTTTATATGCAATGCAATACATCCTAATTTTTTATAAGTGGTTGATGCTTGACACTTAAGTACATGGAAACATCTTGTGCATATAACTTGAGTTGAATTTTTATAGTGCATCCAAAAGAAACTAAAATTTTGATAAAGGATAACAAATGAATCTACTTTTTATTCCATCTAAAAGTTTTCATAGATTGCAAATCTAAAATTTCATGTGTCAGTGAGATGATATAATTGACATTTACATTGATGATTAACACTAACTTCAATATATGTTAGGTCATATTTTTTCTAAGACATCTATCTCAATGGTTCAATAATTATAAATATAGAACAATCAATTAAGCAATCGATGTATTGAACTATTTTTTGGAACAATGTCTAGTTTTAGTGCAAGGAATTCAAGTATTTTATTTTCTTGGCACTAACGGCTAACTTATAACATGATAGGGCCAAGCAATCTTAGTGCTACTGATGTGTAGGGAGGTCCCACATCGAAAACATGATGGATCTATGATCCGGATTATATTGAGAATGAAATGAGAGACAAACAAAAATATAGCAGAGAACACAGAATTACAATGAAACCCAACTTCTATTAATGAATAATAGAATACTATAGAACACAATTTGACTAGAATGGTAGTAGCTTATCTCTGAAGAGAAAGAGATGTCATCTATGCTCATTCAAAATAAGCATTACATCATAGTCCATTGCATGCTCAAAGCACCTCATTCACCTCGATTATATATGAGAGAGTGAGAGGACAATAATTCCCATGATGCATGTGGGATAAATTGGTCTATGTTTACAAAATGACATAGGCATGTAAAACACTATGAATTCCGAAGAGGTCACCCATCCCAATAATGCTCTAGCCCAAGCACACTTAATTGTAGATTTATGATGGGATCTGATGCATTAATGTTATAGGCATCTGCATAAAACCACTAGGAAATCATTAGTAAATACATGATGGTTTTAATTAACAAATGAAAATGGAATTACATTACATTCCCCATCAAAATAGTGAATATCATGGTTCATCAAAACCATGGTCTCGAAAATCTTGATTCAGTGGAAAAGGCAGATGGCCACAAAGATCCACCTAGATCAATCTCCTTCAATTCCCATAGTTTGTGGTTGTAACGACAATTTTGAATAATGGAAAACTTCTATTGAGATTCCTTAGTTTTTAGGCATGGCATTGTTTAAGAAAATGTGGAATTTATATTTGAAGGTAAAATTATGGATATAGAAAGGTTGCACTCACACTTGCAGGAAACCTAATGCTTCCACTGCTAACCTCACTCATCCTACAAGGTTGAAACCTAAGAAATTGGATGAAAGAAGAGAAAGGGGACCGTGTTTCAATCGTGACAATAAGTGTACTAATTAGGGGCATAGTTGTGGTGAGAATAAATTACTTTACATAGATTATGAAGAACAAGGATAATAAAAGTTAAAACCTTCTCAAGATCTAAAGCTAGATGAGACTAATCCAACCATATCCTATCATTCTTTGGTTGGAATTTGAAATCCTCAAACTCTCAAGATGGAAGGATATAGAAAGAAAACAAAGGCACAATTTTGATTGATTGTGGAAGGACCCATAATTCAATTAACCACAAATTAGCCAAACTTCTCAATATATTTATATATCCAACACAATAGTTCCAAGTAATGATTGCAAATGGAGGTAACATATTTATTCTCTAGGGATGTACCATAGTATTAAGCTCACTATAGGGTATTATTTCTTAGACAACCCAATGCTTGCAATCCAAATAAGTGGCATTGATGTGGTCTTATGGTTCCAAGGGTTAGAAGCATTGGAAACCATGGCTATGAATTCATGAAAATTTCATAATATTTTTATGGAAAGAAAGGAAATTGAACTTAGAGATGGTATGCAAGGGAAACCATATAAATTAATAATCCCCAACAACATGAAAAAACCATTAAAAAGGGAACACCCAATAACAATTGCATAATTTTTCTCAATAGATGTTCTAATTTCCAATCCCTTTGTTCCCTTGGATATCCAAAGAGTTATCAACAATAATTCCAAGGTATTTGTTGAGGCTCCCAAAGGTCTTCCTCCCACTTGAGAGCATGATCACACTATTGAACTCATCCATGGAAGCCTTACTCCTAACAATTGACCTTATTGATATCCCTATTCTTAAAAGAGTGAGATTGAGCATACGGTTCAAGAAATTCTAGAGGTTGGAATAGTTTTACCTATCCAAAGTGCTTTCTCTTCATTGTTGGTGATGGTTTATAAAAAATATTCTTCACAACACATGTGTCCAAAATAAATAGAACTCAACTAGATCACTATTAAAGGTAAGTTTCCTAGTTCCAACATTAATGTATTGTTATAGGAATTGCATAGAGAATTTTTCTTAACGAAGTTGGATCTCAATTTTGAATATTATCAGATCAAAATGAGGGAATAAGAAATCCCCAACACAACCTTTAGAAGACATGAAGGTAATTATGAGTTTCCAGTGATTCCTTTTGGGATTAATAATACATATTTCACATTTCAAATCTTAATGAATTCCATTTTCAATCCCTTCCTCAAAACTTTTTGTGTATATATTTTTTGATGATATACTAATTTACAACAAATCTTGGGAAGTGCATGTAGTAACAATTAGAAAGTAATAGATGTGCTCGTTTAACCATAGACAATATAACAATGTTGTCACCCAACCATAGGCCGAAGCCACCCCCGAGCACCTTAACCTTGACAAAGAATGATTATGGAAGAAAACCAATAGCCAACCAAGGCTAATGCACCAAGCAAGACTGATCAGAAAGTCCAACCATAACCAATAGAAAGTCTGAGCCTAAACCAAGAATACAGATTGCAATGGCTGCCAACAATAACTACTCTCCAGACTTGTGCACTTTCCCAAGTTTTGTAGTGCACACTTCTTCATTATTGAAATTTTGAGTTGTGTGTACAAAATGAGGTCTGGCTACTTGTATTTATACTGTTTTCCTAAGCTGTCTAGGCCAAATTCTCATTTTAGAGGATAAATACTTAATATTAAATATTTCCTTTAGCCAACTTGTCTTCTAGGGTTAAGTTTAATTCTTTAGGGTTTCTTCTTGCTTCCCAGAATATTTTATTCTCGTCAGGGTTACACGTGGAGGTAAATACCTCCTGCAGCTACCATAATATCAACACTCCATCCTAGCTAGGGAGGTATTGAAGAAAATGGTCTTGAGCACAAACATACCATTCAACTTATAACATCATCATATTCGTACAGAATATCTCATGATCAGATCACGAACACCATTATCACTATCATCTGATAGTGTCAATTGCATCATCTCTAGAAGCCATACTCCATCTGAGTAACCATGCATGATGTTGATTAAGTCACACACTCCACAAAGTGATACAAGACCATTCTTCTAATATGGACATACATCCTAGAAGAATTATTATTCCAACAGATGTTAAAATATACGCCATGGACTACAGATACCATTCCTATCGGAATGTCAATCTAGGATTATTTTCTAATCAAGTCATGGAGATCCATATCAACATATATGCCTTAGAAAATATCAACAAAAATGATAGTCTACATGGTAATCAGAGCAATGTCATTCAATAGAACACAATTGTGTCTATCCATAGTAGTACAAAACTACAATTCAATGGTACACTACCACACCAAGTAGCACACAACTACTTAATCAGTGACACATAGTCACAACCAGTGGAATACATCCACCACATTAGCATACATATATTGTCCAGAGACATACA
>SNQJ01S0188770.1:0-18304 GCA_010110895.2 Picea sitchensis
ACACACACATTCATGTATCCACTTTATCCTAATGTTTAATGTCTTATCAGAATATGAAAATATGCATAGGCCTAAGAGGCCCTTCCAACAAGTGGCATAGGTTTAGGATCTCAATCAACAATGGGAGTGTGTCTTGATAGGATCTTTGATACGATGTTTGATAAATAGGTATATTGACACAAGTTGAACACCTTAATGCAATTATTCATACAAACAAATCAAATATCAGTACACCAATGTATTAGGTGGTTAAAGCATTCAAAGAGGGAAACAGTCCATTGTTGACCACATTTTTGGTCAATAGTTATAAATTGATAAAGAGTTTCCAAGATACACCATGATTTGAAACCTTTTTGTGTAAGATTCAGTGTCCCTCATTGAACTATCTACTTTATTTCTTAAGTTTGCTATCACAACCTAGGTCTCTAGTTGGCTCGAAATCATCATGGGGTTTCCACCACTTAGGAGGTCCTTGAATTTTATGAATTTTGTTTGATGACTAGTGATGAACATGTACCAGTTGGTTGTTTCAATGTGCATGATGTTACAAAATTTGTAGGTGATTGGTTGATTTAGAGAAGATGCATATATAAGCATGAAACTTGGCAAGATTATCATGGCACCCACACAGTGCGATAACTTGGATTGGCTCATTTGTGCTTATATCTTTGTCTTACAATCTTAATTTTCCTTATATATTGGTTCATGGTCTTGCATATGGCCTCCAGTCTCCTCTCTTATCCCTTGACACCTCATTTTTCTCTTGACCTTTGAGAACCTTTATCTTTACCATGCTTCCCTTTGCTCTATTTTATCCTACCTATTACTCTTTTGCTATAAAGATGAAAGAGAATTTATTTTCTCAACCCTTTGCATTATGGTGAGTTATGAACTAATAAATTTATTTTATCAACCCTTTACATTATGGTGAGTTATGAACTAACCAAGGAATTTTCCATACAACATTACAAACCTTTATAAACCAAGGGAAGAGACAAACCCTCTCAACATTAGCTGGGAATTTACCATATATTTTTCATACCACACTTTAAACCTTTGAAAACCACAGGAGGAGCCCTACCATATGTTTTTTCATATTAGTATGAACCTATTTACAAACCATGGGAATATCCCTACCATATGTTTTTCATATCACACTATGAAACATTGCAAACCATGGGAAGATTTACCATATATTTTTCATACCACACTAAAAACCTTACAAACCATGGGAAGAGTTAAACCCTCTCATCCCTACCATATCTTTTTCATACCACTACAAACCTTAAACAATGTGAAGAGATAAACCTCTTAGCAGTCAACCTCATCACAACCAAACCACATACCACTACAAACCTTAAACCAAAACCATGTGAAGAGCTAAACCATCTCATCCCTCAACCTCATCACAACCAAACCACATACCACTACAAAACTTAAACCAAAACCATGTGAAGAAATAGACCCTCTCAACACTCAACCTCATCACAACCAAACCACATACCACTACAAACCTTAAACTTTAAACCATGTGAAGAGCTAAACCTCTCAGCCTTCAACCTAATAACAACCAAAACACACACCACTGCAAACCTTTAGCCAAAATCAGTAGCAGAGGGAGCATCTGAGTAAGCATATAACAAACAACACTCGTAGTAGAACTTACTGACGGGTGATCGATTCCTTAGAGAATGCTTGAGAAGCACAAAGTACAAACATAAAGGGAGGGAGGTAACCCAGGCCTTTATGGCAGCTATAAGAATCTTGTATTATAGAGGCTTCGCTCAGCCTTGAATATTAGTTGTGTTAGTGGGTGAGACTCCCTAGGTTGTTTTGGCTCATCACAACCAAACCACATACCAATACAATCCTTAAACCATGTGAAGAGATAAAAATCCTCTCAATCCTCAACCTCGTTACAACCAAACCTTAAACCAAAACCATGTGAAGAGCTAAACCCTCTCAACGCTCAACCTCATCACAAGAAAACCACATACCACTGCAAACCATGTGAAGAGCTAAACCCTCTCATCCTTCAACCTTATCACAATGAAACCACATACCACTACAAACCTTAAACCATGTGAAGAGATAAAAACCCTCTTAGCCTCAATCTCATTTTAACTTGTAATGTTCCCAAGCCAATATGTCAGGGAACATCATGGTTTGGGTATATTTTTAAACATTTATTGGTTGTGGAATTTCGTCAAACACTTTGCTTACAGTGATCCTTAGGGTTGCGCTTAGGTTTATACTGATGGTTTATATGTGTGTTTGCAGCAATAAACAAGAAGATACAGTAATGGAACATACCTCAACCATATGCAAGATCAACAATATAATAGATACCCAAACATGATTCATATCTGATCTTTATTCATAATAATAAGAACCTACTACAATGAAGATGTCGATATGGAATGCACATCAGATGGATCCAAGATAGAAGATAGGAGTTGCTACAAAATGTTCCAATAGAAGACTGCAAGCCTCCAAAGGCAGAATATCCAATGAGGACCGATGCAAGAGTAGATATGGGTTGTATGAGTGTCAAACTCCCAAGCTGGAAGATGCCACGCTCTAGTAGAAGACTAAAACCCTCAATAATTCGACCCTACTATCAAAGACATCCAAATACCCCACAGAATATGTCGAACTGTAGATCGGGATGAGTATAATTCCCTCCTGAAATATCAAACCGAAATACCAAGGAATGCTCCTCCAAATGTTGAATCCTCAATTGGAGTTGCGCCCTCCTGAAACTGTCAAACCCTACAATTTCGGCCCTGATAAGGAGGCCTCCAAATTCCCTAAAACTCACTAGAAATGTAGATCGGGACACTACAAGTCACTAGGTAAAGTCTCAAGGTCAGATCTAAAGTATAACCCCTCCAAACTGAATAGATCTGAATCTCAAAAATGCTCTCCTTTTCTCCAATTCGTCCAATGCATCCAATCAATCAAATGGCCCATGAAACTCCTCTAGAATGAACTAGATCTAATGGCCAAGACCCTGCAATGAAAACCCAAGTGCTAGAATCTGTCAAAGCCCTTCCAATCCCTTGGTTCGAACTTCCCTCAAAGAATGGTGTGCCCCCCTTGTTGGAAACCCCCAATGGTGTAGCCTCCTTCTCTTCGTGTGCCTGTGGCTGGTGTAGAACCCTCCTGCACTGAATGGATCTAAACTAGAATGGTGTGGAGGAGTATTTCATCCCCGAGACCAAGCTTGGGACAAGCTAGGTGGAATATTTCACCACTGAATCATCCTCTAGGGTTTGTTAAGTCAAAACCATCAAAACCCCCAATGATGGGCTCACTAGCTAGAAGCCAGATATCAAAATATGATCATACATGAATGAATGAATAGAGGCCCTTGCCTTTCCTTTATACTTTTTGTGCACCTTGTCCCTCCAAAGTGACTTTTATTTTATTAATATTTAATTAACTAATTACCAAATATCAATATAGCATAGAAAAACCTCAGAAAAAGTACTCAACGCCTTGAAAAAGAGATAATTTCAGATAATAAGCCTCTTCGAGGGGGAAACCTCCTTTTACCCCACTTAAATGTTCAAGTACAAGATGATTCAAAATCCTTTACCCCACTTAAAATGTTCAAGCACAAGATGATTCAAATGAAAAATGTCTACTTGGTATATAGAGACTAGGAGGTATACTTACAAATAATGGCCTAAAGTCATATAAATAAAATAGCATTACTAATATAATATGTCCCCAATTAAGGGGTAATGACAATATTAGGGCTTAACATGCCCTCCCTTTGAGACAAGTGTTATCCGAAACGCTTGAGTAATCCCTAGATGTTTTCAGATAAAAGACTCATCTTCCCAAGTGGAATCTTCAAAATGTTAGGTTTCCTCCATTTAATGAGATACTCAAATGGATCTATTCCTCAACTAATGAATTTGAAATGTTGATGGCTTCGTGCTCCAATATGATTTTTCCTTCCTCATTAAGTTCGAAATATGTTTGAACCGACCTTGTCACCTATAACCTCTTTTAAGCATGAAAACATGGAAAATTGGGTACTGTGAAGATGCAGGCAGCTCAATTTGTATGCCATAGTACCAATCTTTTGCAACACCTTATAAGGGACATATTACTTGGTGATAATTTATTATCCTTCTTGGTTTTCTTTGAGGGACATCTGTTGTATGGTTGTATTCTTAAAAGACTCAATAATCCCCTACTTCAAAACTTCTTTCACTACGATGTTGATCTTCTTGTTGTTTCATGCGATTCTGTGCCATGGTCAGGTTTTCCTTTAAGATTTGGAGAATTTGTTGTTGATTCTCGATGTGATCTTCCACTGCTTGAACCTGAGATTTTTATTTTAGAGAAGAAGTGATGGAAGGAGGGTGGTATCCATAAAGTGCCATAAATGGGATCATTTTTGTTGCAGTATGAAAGGAAGTGTTATACCACCATTCTGCCAAGGGTAACCATTTGAACCATTGTGTTTGTTCATCAAAGACAAAGCAAAAAAGGTAGCCTTCCAGACATTTGTTCACTATATTGGTTTGTCCATCAGATTGAGGATGATAGGATGAGCTATGAGCCAATTGAGTAACCAAACAAGAAAATAATTTTGTCCAAAAATGTCCAGTGAAGATGGGATCTCTATCACTTACAATAATCTTTGGGCTGCGATGTAGCTTTTGAACTGTCTCCATGAATGCGGTGGCAACTGTACTAGCTTTGAAGGGATGAGAGAGTGCACAAAAGCGTGCGTACTTGGTCAGTCTATCAACAATGTCCATGATGACACTCTTTCCTTCAGACTTTGGTAACCCTGTGATGAAATCCATGGAAACCTCCTCCCAGTGCTGACTTGGGATGGATAATGGTTGTAAAAGACCTGGGGTCTTAAGGAGATTTCAACTTCATCCCAATGTTTTTGCATCTTTTTGTTGTTGTCTCAATCCACTACCAAGCCTTCCCTTATAGGTCGAATTTTTCTTGGCTTCCTTGGCCAAATATTCTATAATATTCACCTACCTAATCAAATTTGGGTCATCCTGCTTAGCCAAATAGACATCCATCCATACCCATTGTGTCACCATGGTTTTTTTTGGTTACTTAGGTTGACCCAGGTTTTGATCTCAAATAGGTTTCCAACAAAACTATCGGCCCTCCTGGTAACCCAAAAGACAACGTTGTGCATAGCGTGCACAGCGCAGTCTCACCCAAGATAGATTTTATGGGGGACTGCAATGCTTAGGTGTTTGCAGTCTAGGAATGAGTGGGGATTGTGGTTGGATTCTTTTCCTTATACATTATCATCGTTACTCACTCATCTACTTCTATGATTCATTCATATTTAAACCTATGCATGCATGTTGGTATAACTAGTTTTAACCATTCATTCTTGAGCTAATCATTAGTAGAATAGTAAAATAATTCATTAACAATCACATAGAACAAGAGGTTTATTGTGGTTCACCCCCTCATGGGGATACATCCACAAAGATCTGGCTTCTCTACTCTTTTATTTATTTTGCTGCAAAATCTTGCAATGTGCATATTACATCTTCAGTATTACAATCAAAATGACGGTAAGTACCCTCTAGCAGGCTTACTAGATCACACCAGGCTCCTCAGCCTGTGACCTAACCCTTAAAGACTAGCTTGATTCACTTTACCACAAAAATTAATACAATCAATGGCTCCCAACCAACTAACTCTCAATAATCAACTAACAGACCTCGACCTAGACCTTCTAGGTCCTTATTTATACTACTTTATAGGATTATAGTTGTTACAATATTTGTCAAAAATGCTAACCCTAGAATAGTTAGGCATGTCTGCATGCACGCCACATTGTTTTTCCTCCAGCATGTTTCTTTTTCTTCTGTTTCTACATGTTGCTTTACTGCCACCTGTTGTGCGCGCTCCAAAAATAGATCTTTCTCTCCAAAAATGGGCCTATTCCCAAAATAGATCTTTCTCCCCAAAATAGGATTGTGCCCAAAATATAATTTATTCCCAAAATAGGCCCATGCCAACAAGCCCCCAACATTGACATGTGGCTCATCCTGAGCCACCCAGGTGGTGCACAGTCCCTATACATCCTTCTCCAAGTTGTGGAACTTCTCTATTAGTTCCTTCCCTTTTTATTTCACCTGCGCAGACTTATCTGTTGGTGCCTCGACCATTTACGTTGTTATCTGTTCTTGTAGCAATGCTACACTTTATGAATGTGCATGCACCATCCTTGTCTTCTCTTCCTCCAGCTCCACAATTATCTATGTTGTTTTTTCCTAGAGGGGATCCAACTAGGGTTGTCTTTCTTGCTTATTAATCTGCGTTGTCTTTAACTCTTTTGCAGGGTCTTCATCTCTCGGATTCCCTTCAAGCACTCGTTAATTCTCATGGTTTTTTGTTAGTGCTTCAACTTCTGCATGGAAACATTAATTTTCTCCTCTTGTTGGTCCAACTGTTGGGCCTTTTCATCCTCTTCCAAAGTGGTCCAAATCTGCGCAATTTTTTCAAACAGTTTTGCGACTTCCTTTGCTTCCCTTGCCATTTACTCTATTTGGAGTGTGGTTTGTTGTTTGCTTTTCTCTCAAACCTTAGGAGGAGTTGTAGGATTACATTTTTCTTTCATCTCCTCAATTTCCTGCCTATATCCTTCAATCATCTACATAATGATATTTATATTTTCATCCATACTTTTATCTAGTACTTGTGCGCTATCTAGAATGTGGTTGTATACTGTTGTTAGCCCCTGCTCTAACTTGTCATTTTTTTTATTTTTCCTCCTCCTTCTCCGACATCAATTGGTCACATGTAATCTGTAACATCTCTACGAATCCCCTACCAACCTCCAAGTTAGTGGCCTCCACGCAGACTCTGGATTGTACTTCCTGCATTATACTATCCTTGTGGGTATATGTGCCATGACTACCTCAAAGTGATCAACGTCCCCCATGGTTTTTTGTGTGGTCTCTTGATCCATTCTGACCATCTATCGTGTGACTGTGAATGTATCCATGCCCTACAATATTATTTTAACTATCTCATCTCCTTCTTTCTGTGCAAGGGGTCGTTATATCTTTTCATGTTGTTGCGATGTGGCCTATGGTATTGCATGAATTTATAACTATTGTAGAGTCTCATGGACTTCTATGAGTTTGTCCATGATCTCTTCTCTCTGTGCTTCTGTAGAACGAACCACTTCTTCCCCCTTGTCCTGGACCTTGTCCACCACAAACCGTAGTCTAGTTGGTTAGGAGACTCGGCTCTCACCCGAGAGACTCGGGTTCAAATTTAGGCAACGGAACCATTCTTTGGTTACTTTGGATGACCCAGGTTCTGATCTCAAACAAGTTTCCAACAAAACCCTCAAAACTATCGGCCCTCCTGGTAACCCAGAAGGAAACGCTGCACACAGGGTGCACAGTGCAATCTCACCCGATATAGCTTTTATGGGGGACTGCAATACTCATGTGTTTGTAGTCTACGAACAAGTGGGGATTGTGGTTGGATTCTTTTCCTTATACATGATCATCATTAATCAATCATCCACTTCTATGATTCATTCATCTTTAAATCTATGCATGCATGCTCTTATAATTAGTTTTAACCATTCATTCTTGAGCTAATGATTAACATGATAGTAAAATCATTCATTAAAAATCACATAGAACACAAGGTTTACCTTGGTTCACCCCCTCCTGGGGATACGTCCACAAATATATGGATTCTCTACTCTTTTATTTATTCTACTACAAAATTTTGTGTTGCGTGCATTACATTTTCATTATTACAATCAAAATGAGGGTAAGTACCCTCTAGGAGGTTGACTAGATCACACCAGGCTCCTCATCCTATGACCTAACCCTTAAAGACTATCTTAATTCACTCTACCACAAAACTTATTACAATCAATGTCTCCCACCCAACTAACTCTCAATAATCAACTGACCAACCTCGACCTAGACCTCCTAGGTCCTTATTTATACTAATTTATAGGCTTATGGTCATTACAATCTTTGTCAAAAACCTTAAACCTAGCATAGTTAGGCATGTCTTCATGTGAACCACATTTCTTTCCCTCATGCATTCTTCTTTTCCTTCTTTTTCTGCATGTTTCTTTCCTTCCACCTGTTGCGCGTGCTCCAAAAATAGATATTTCTCTCCAAAAATGGGCATATTCTCAAAATAGAAATTTCTCCCCAAAATAGGCCTGTGCCCAAAATAGACTTTCTTCCCAAAATAGGCCTACACCAACAGGCCCCCAACACTGACATGTGGCTCATCCCGAGCCACTCAAGTGGTGCTCCCTCCCTGTATAGCCTTCTCCAAGCTGTGGAACTTCACTGCTAGTTCCTTCCCTTTTTCTTTCACCTGCAGAGTTTTATTTCTTAGTGCCTTGACCATTTGTGTTGTTATCTATTCTTGTAGCAATGTTGCACTTTTTGAATGTGCATATTTCATCCTTGTCTTCTCTTCCTCCAGCTCTGCAATTATCTGTGTTGTTTTTTCTTGGAGGGGCTCCATCTAGGCTCGTCTTTCTTTCTTATTAATCTGCGTTGTCTTTAACTCTGTCTACAGAGTATTCATCACCTAGATGCCCTTCAAGTGCTCGATAATGCTCATGGTTTTATGTTGTTGCTTCAACTCCTCCATGGTAGCATTTATTTTCTCCTCTTGTTGGTCCAACTATTGAACCTTTTCATCCTCTTCCAAAGTGGTCCAAATATGCGAAATTCTATCAAACATTTATGCGACTTCCTTTGCTTCCCTTGCCATTTCCTCTATCTGGAGTGTGTTTTGTTGTTCTATGTTATCTCAAACCTCAAGAGGACTTGTAGGTTTAAGTTTTTTCTTTCAACTCCTCAATTATCTACCTATATCCTTCAATCGTTTGTGCAATGATATTTATATTTTCATCTGCACTCATATCTGGTGCTTGCGCACTATCTGGAATCTGGTCATATACCATTGTTAGCCCCTGCTCTAGCTTGTCAGCACATTCTTTTTCCTCCTCCTTCTCGGAGGTTAATTGGTCACAATTAATCTATAACATCTTTGTGACTTCCCTACCAACCTCCAAGTTAGTGGCATCTACGTGGGATCTGGATTGAAATTCCTAGATTATATTATCTTAGAGTTTGTATAGTTCCTTTTGTGGGTATCTACGCCATGACTACCTCAAATTGGTATAGTCCCCCATGGGTTTATGCACGGTCTCTTGATCCATTTTTACCATCTTTTGTGTGACTGTGAATGTATCCCTTCTTGCAGTACTAACTAAACTATCTCATCTCCTTTCTGTGCAAGGGGTTGTTGTGTCTTTTCATGTTGTTTTGTTGTGGCCTACAGTATTGCATGAATTTGAAACTATTATAGAGTTTCATGGACTTCTATGAGTTTCTCCATTATCTCTTCTCTATGTGCTTCTACAACGTGGACCACTCCTTTCACCTTGTTCTAGACCCTGTCCGCCACGAACCATATTCTAGTTGGTTAAGATACTTGGCTCTCACCCGAGAGACCTGGGCTCAAAACCCACAATGGAACCATTTTTTGGTTACTTGTGTTGACCCAGGTTATGATCTCAAATAGGTTTCCAACAAAACCCTCAAAACTATCGACCCTCTTGGTAAGCCAAAAGGCAATGTTGCGCACATGGTGCACAATGCAGTCTCACCCAAGATAGTTTTTATGGGGGACTGCAATACTCAAGCGTTTGCAGTCTAGGAATGAGTGGGGATTATGGTTGGATTTTTTTCCTTATACATTATCATCATTAATCACTCATCTACTTCTATGATTCATTCATCTTTAAACCTATGCATGCATGTTGTTATAACTAGTTTTAATGCATGTTTGTTGGACATATTTTCATTGATATGTTGTCATTGATGTCAACAGTCGATGTCATTATGATGTGATGATTTGTTGTTATGATCAATTGTCATTGATGTCAAAAATATATCAGTCAGCAGAGAATGTCAAACAGTATGCAGAGATCGAAAGCGTGAGCTCGGGAGGAGGAGCGAACAGTATGTAGAGATTAATGCTCAGCAGGGAAAACGCAGTACAGAAGCAATTCGTGATTATTGTTGATCACGATAGGATCAACAATGCTCCTAAGATCAAAGCTCAGGAGAATTAGAAAATTTGTGATAATTGTTGATCACAATTGAATCAACAATGTTCCCATGATCAAGCTCAGGAGAATTAGCGACTAACTATCAGTGCATAAAAGAATGCACAAACAATTATTAAAGCTCGGAAGGAAAAGTGTAAGCTCAGAGTGAAAATCCTAAGTAGTCGTCCGATCAGAGTAAGAAGAATCAGCAATCGACCTATCAAAAGGTTGACCATGTTGATCATCTAAATATAACAGACATCAGTCATATGAGTGACTGTGGGCTTGAGGACTATTGGAGGATCGTGACCGTCGATCTGTAATCCAAATCAACGATAGGGATAAATTGCAGAGATCGGAAGGAGAATTAAATGAAGCGCTAGTTCTAATCCCGCAATCCATCGAGATCATCAGATCTCATAGCTTCAAATATCTACGACTACGGTTGATTCAACAAATGACCAGTTTAAATCATATTAAATCATGACCGTCAGATGCACAATCGAAAAATCTACGGTAGGGATAGATTGCAGAGATTAAAAGGAGAATTAAACATCATTCTTGTTCCAATCCTACAATTAGTCAGGACCATCGGATCTTATAGCTTCGAAGATCAATGATTGCGATTAACTCTCCAATAGCACACATCTTCCCATTGCGGAGTTGGGTGACAAGTTAAAACACTCGCAGATTGTGGTTATGCAATAATTCTTGATCATGGATCTACTTCATGAATATTCACAACCGTTGGATCACTTTTGAGTGGAAGGACGAGATAAGCAAGAAAAACAATTGAGAATTCGATTATGTGAATTCCCGTCAACCGTCAGATCAAACCCAATTCCCGTCAGTTGTCAGATCGTGTTAAAGTGGAAGGACAGGATAAGCTAGCAAAGTGGCATCGCAGAAAGATAGAGTCATTGATACATGATCCAGATCGAATGAAGATATTTCACTTCGGGTATAAAGAAGCGATGAGGTTATGCTCCAGAAAGTTTTAGATCTAAAATACGCGAAGCCCACAAATCTGAAATAAATAAGGACCGTCAGATCATGTTAAAGTGGAAGGATAGGATAAAGCTACAAGAGTTGCATCGCAGAATAGATCGAATAGTTGTTCTAAAGAACTTGATCAACAAATAGAATCCACTTTGGGTATAAAGAAGCAAGGAGGTTACGCTCCATAAAGTTTGAGATTTGAAAAACTCGAAGCCCAAAAATATGAAATGAATAAGGACCATCGAATTTGGAGAGAATGCAATGACCGTTAGATCAAGTAGACCACGTTAGTAGACCATGTCAGCAAACACACATGGAATAATTGGATGATGACATGTGTCAAGAGGAAATTGGCTCGTACCATGTCAACAAGTGACATAAGCAAGTTATGTCACTCTAGGAGAATTGCTTCAGGAATTTTATCATGAACAAATGTCAAAAGTCTCAAAGGTCCAAAGTCACTCTTAGTCGTCGATCTAAGATACCCTTCGGATACTATCCTGACTATTAGATTAAGGAGATGAACATGTGTCACATCGGGAGATCTACGTCGACGTCAGCAAGAAATTGTAGTAGAAATGTCAGCAGTCTATGTCAGCAAAGACACATGGCACAGTCAGAGAACGACAAGTGTCAAGTTGAAATCAGCATTTCAAGTACAGGCAAAACACAAATCTGAGTGACACATGGTAGCTTCTCGGATTGTGACACATCATCAAGTGACGCAAGTAAGTTGTGTCACTCCAGGAGTTTAACCACCAGCACTTGCCCAAAGTCCCGAAGTATTGAATGTCGAAGACCCGAAGTGGAAACGAGACGTTCGATCTGAAGATCACTTCAGGAAAATTCTCGACCGTCGATCTACTTCAGTGGAAGGATAGAGTAAGCCGAAATGTTAACCGACGGTAATCAGTCTCCACCATATTATGACTTACCACAGCAGGTGATCACTCTGGAGGAAAGAAGGAGTTGAGATCTGAAATCTCCGAAGTCTGAAGACTAGACGTAAATGGTGGCCATCCAACTCAACGCTTGATTAAGTCATGGCCATCAGATTAAGCCTTGTAAAGAATCAAATCTGACGATTGATATGTTTCAGCAAAATAGACGTAAACTATCTGATCTATATGGGAGATTTGATTTGGAAGTTTTGAAAGGTTTCAAATCCAGAAGTTCCAAAGGGAGAAGTCTCGTCAATCGTCCATCTCATCAGAAGATTGAATCGTGACCATTGATTTGTTAAAATGCTCAAGCACTCATTTGGTTTAGCATTTGGTCACCACCGTTGGTCATATGAAATAAGATAACACAACTCTTAAATTGATAAGCATGTGGTTCTATGCCTGTGATCATATGGGTTGAAGGAAGCACCTCATATAGGTTTCATTCGATAATGAGTTACACCATAACAATACAATGATCGAATATGATCAAGTTGGTGAATCGAGATCGCAGCAAAAGCATGAGTATGATCTAATGAGTTGATCCATGTATGTGATCAACTCATGAGGACAAATGAACCGATACACAGTCATGATTAAAAGATAGTTAAAACATGAAAACATGAATAAAGAATTAAAAGGGAAATGATATTAGCTAATGTTTAATATTATCATTTTAAACGAAAAGGTACAATGGTTCAAATATGAAAAGACACAATGATTCAAATTTAAACCAGTTGGAAGACTATATAAAACAAAAGGAATGGTGAGAAGAGGGTAGTTGATTTTGTTGAAGTATATATATATATATATATAATGGATTGCATGAAAGTTCATTCTATCAGGTTGGTGCATGTTTACAAGTTAGGTATTGTATGAGGATTGGATTCCTCACATCTCAGTTGGATCTGAGATCAACAAGCTTGGACTTGTTATGAGGGTTGGATTCCTCGTTTCTCAATTCAATCTGAGAACTTCAAGATGGGTCTTGTAACAGAGAGTTGAGTCTCTCATAATTGTATGAAGATGATATTCAAAGATTGATCTTATGTATTCATTCAAGTTATTTAATAAATAAAGTATTTATTGTTTTATATATATTGATTGAGAAAATGAAATGAATATTTGTTGTTTAGTTAATTTGTGAAAAGTTGAAAATTTGTAAATAATTTGTGTGACACTGATTCACCCCCCCTCTCAGTGTCAAGTACCCATTTCAACAATTGGTTTCAGAGCGGGTTCCTTCAGCATAGTTTAAACATTGAAGGTAGATCCATAAGAAATGGGTGGACAGATTGTTATTTCTGTAAATGAAGCTCCCTTATTTAATGGAGCAAAATATTTATCATGGAGGGAAAATATGAAAAGATATCTGAAGTCAAGAGGATCTGGAGTTTGGGATTCTGTAGTAAGTAAGCCCTGGCACTTAACTACTTCAAAGATAAGATCCAAAACTGCAAAGGAATCAAAGAGAAACAATTCAATAGCCTTAAAAGCAATTCAGGATGGATTGTCAAACCAAGTCAAAGAAAAGATGAAGCACTACAAATCTGCCAAAGAATTGTGGCTTCAACTAGAAAATAGTTATCGGAATGAAACACAAGAAGAAGAGAAATCCAATCAAATCGAGTAACAAGACTCTAATGAATAGGATTATTATCAGAGTAAAGAACAAAACTTAGAAGAAGAGAGTTCTTATCAAGATAATGAAGAAGATAAAGAAAAAGAAAATTTCAATCAGATTGAAGAACATAGTTCACAGAAAAAGACTTCTAATTTTAATGAAATACAAGATTCGATCTCAGTCAACAGTGAAGAAGATGACCTCATCAAGGAATTGAGGAATACCTCAGTTTTCATTAAAGAAAAATTACATTATCTTAAAACTGATGTTGTAGTTGTTATAGAAGAGATTCGTTTGGAACCAGGAAATTATATGCATATTAAAGTTCCTGTGGAGGCTCTTGACAATATTGATTCCAAAACCATGTGCACTCTAGAAGAGTTGGAGAAACTCCAACAAAAAGAAATGATGTTACTTCCACAGCTAGATCAATCTAACCATGAAGATCATGAACAAAATTTTCAGCTAGAAAACAGAGAAGAAGGGATCAAAAGTTTGAAAACTGAAGTTATTAATCTAACAAAAGAGATGGAAGAATTAAAGATACATGATAGTAAAAGAAAAGAAGTACTAAAAGTATTAGAAGAATTAGTTAACAGTCTAAACACTCAACTTGATGGAATTAAAGAAAGTGAAAAAGACTTAAAAATTCAGTTAACAAGGAAAGAAAATTCTTACCACATGTTGGAATTGGAAATCATCAATTTCAAAAAGATAAATGAAAGTACTAATGCATATCTAATGACTCAAATTGAAGAATAACACAAACACACCACCCAGGGCACGTCCCCTCCCACAGGACCTTCTTTTCCTTCAGCCCGAAGAGCTGAAATGCTCTTCAAATCCCTTATCGGGACTTTTCTACACCCACAGGGCTCTCCTGACGATCTCCCTTGGTCCTATCGGGAAATCGTACCTCGCAAGATCACGAGTTCTGAACTCATGGGATCGGGTCTCACAAATCCCTGAACCCCGATGAAATATTCACCTACGTGTTTCCTTGATCTTATTGAGAATTTCCCCGTCGGGAAATCGGCACTTGCACTGTCGTGATCCCCTGTCCTCACGGATCCCCGACTCCCGATGGCTCAGTCAACGTTGACCTTCTCCTGCTTTATCGGGACTTCCACTTTATTGCAGCCTCGCACTATCGCGACTTCGCTACTCGCGACTCACAGCACTCGGTTCTCCAACTCCCGAGTCTCGATGTGCCGAGACGCCAATACTATCCTGTCGCGCTTTCGCAACATCGCGTCCTCGCGACTTGAGACTTCCAATATTTGGGCGTTCACCCTGTGAACCCCGAATTCACGAGATCTCAGATCTCTGCCACCTGTCTTCCACTTTCTCTCGCGGTCCCACATGCTAACCGACGGTTGTCGAGATATCGCTTCTCGCGATATCACAACTTTTGTTGTAATTCCTTGCAGCTCCAACTCACGAACCTCCAAGCTCACGATATACCGGTGCCACCTGTCGTTGACCCCCTGCAAGGGTTTACCTTTCGACACCTGTCCTCCATTACGTCTTTAACTCCGTCGGGAAATCGCGTATCGGGATATCACGATTCTTGTTGTCATGTGCACGGGACCTCCAATTCCCCAATTCCCGACTCTGCGGGATCACCTGCCACGTGTCCTCACCAATGGATGGCCCAAAGCTCCTGTCAGAATATCGCGGATCGCGATTCCAACATGCACAAGTATCTTGTCTTCGAAAACCCTGATTCTCCGATGAACTGAACCCCGATTCTTCTCCTGCTTTCTGACGCGTGTCCTATTGAGATCAACGGCTGAGATCCTTTCTCGGGGTTTTGAGGACTACAAGGTCTCGATTCTCTGCCTTAACAAAACCCCGATGACTCTGATATCCCGATGACTTCTCTGGGACTCTTCCTCTGCACACTAGGGCTTACCCTTGGTGCATCTTCTCGAGATCTAACAGCTGACGGGAAAACCGACTATTGATCCAACGGCTCATAGCACTCTGAGCTTACACCCCTGGTGTAGCCGTAACTTCCTTTCTACTTCTGATAGATCTGATGGCTGTCGGTATTTCGCGAGTTTCCTTTGCGAATCCTGACCTTTGATTCTTTTCCTCCCTTCTAGAGAACTTCTCGAGAATGGCTAAGTATTCCTTCTCAAAGCTTGCCTTCTGACAGCTGCACTTGCAACTCTGGTTCGAACATTCCACGGCACAAACTCCTGTGCTCTACGTTAACAATGTCACAAAGGTGCTATACCTCCTAAGCTTTTCCACTCTGATTCTTTCAAAGGAACTTGCGCGCACTCTTTGCGCTCAACATTCAACAACTTCCCAAGTGTTGAATCCTTCCGACTCTGCGCACTCCTGCAGCAGCAGTCTTCGATTTCCTTTGCTCAGATTCACAAATGAGACTTCCTCTCCAGCCTTGTGCACTCCTTGCACAGCTTCAACAACCCACTTCCACTTCTGGGTGAATGAGAATAAAAAGTTAAACTACTGAGCCTTCATCAACGCACTCCTTGCGGATGAATTCAACTGCACACCTTGCAGGAATCTCCTGGCTCAGATAGAGAAACAATTGAACTTCACTCTCTCTCCCTTCCAGACTTCAGTTTGAAACATGAAATCACATGCACAGCATATACAAATCAAATGCATAACAAGAAAGCAAACATTTATGAGCATAACCCCAATACACAGAGAAAACAACACAAACCATGTGCTTGAATCAAAGCTTCCTTCTATTAATCCAAATGCCTGTACATGGGTGTTCTTCATACAATATTCTCTGCTTGCTCTTTTTTNCTACTATTCACTACTATTATCTTACAATGGTACAATGAGGGTGTCTATATCCGTTTTCCCTCTTGAACTCTAAACTATCAATCTAGGCTTAAAAATCCTATCTACCAGCATTAAATCTATTAAATGTCGACTATCTACCAAAGGACGAGAGCTTAAAGGCTCAAGGTCCAATACAATATACATATGCGCCTTCATAAATGGCTTCATTAAATACTTGTGCTACAATCCCAAAGCACTTCAAAAATTTGGGTTTGTTTATCCAGCTGATCTTCGCTCGATGTGTTGGCTCGCTTGATGAGTTGGCGATGCTCCTGCATCATACTCCTCAGCTTGAAAACTTTCATGGGATCCTGTCCATGAGCTCCTGCATGGTCTGTCCATGCTTTTGAATCTCTGCTTCAGTCTCCCAGCTGGCATCTTCCATTGGGTGGTTCTTCCATTTGACCAGATACTCGAAGTATTGCTTCCGCCTGGTCTTTTTGCTCACTCTCTTGTCAAGTATACGCTCCATCTATAGCTTTTCTGCAATCGGCATCTGCTTCTGCCACTGGATTTTTGGTTGTTCATCACTTCCAGCTCCTACTTCCTCAGCCTTATATGGATATAAGTCTGAGACATTGAATGTCGGAGATATTCCGATCTCATCCGACAACTCAATTTCATAAGCATTTTCTCCCAATTTCTTTAGGACTCTGCATGGCCCAATTTTCTTCATTTTTATCTTATTGTATGTTCCCCTCGGAAACCTTTCCTTCCTTAGATGTGCCAAAACTAGATCACCAACTTTGAACTGAAGTTGTCTCCGATGTTGATCTGCTCTGCGCTTATATTCCTGGTTTGATTCCAGCAATCGCTCCTTCACCCTGCTGTGAAGTTCTTCCATCGCCTCTGTGAATTCTTCAGCGCTTGCACTCTTAGTTATTATCTGCTCTGAGTCCCTCAGTTCAGAAACTCCTCTTGGCTACCTGCCATATACAATCTCAAATGGAATTTTTCCTGTGCTCCTGTTCACTGAGTCGTTGTATGCAAACTCTGCCTGTGGCAACACATTGTCCCAACTGTTGTGGTGCTCTGTCACCAGGCTTCTTAATAAATCTCCCAGACTTCTATTTACCACCTCTATTTTCCCATCCATCTGAGGATGATAGGCAGAACTAAACATTAAGTTAGTCCCCATCTTCTTCCAGAGTGTCCTCCAGAAATGTCCAATGAATTTTGTATCCCTGTCTGATACTATACTTATGGGTAAACCATGAAGTCTAACGACCTCCTTGAAAAACAAATTTGCAATATGAGTCGCATTGCTGGTCTTCTAGCATGGAATAAAATGTGCCATTTTGGAAAACCTGTCAACCACCACAAAGATCGAATCATGTCCTCTTTGCGTCCTAGGCAATCCCAATACAAAATCCATGTTGATTTCATCCCACAGCCTCTCGGGTATGGGTAATGATTGATAGAATCCCGCATTCTGCTTCCTGCCCTTTGAATGCTGGCAAATTCTACATCTGTCAACAAACGTTTTGACATCTGTTTGCATCCTCGGCCAAAAGTATGCTTTGCTCAACTTTGCAAAAGTCTTGTCGTGGCCAAAATGCCTTGCCAAGCCTCCGCTGTGTTTTTCTTTTAACAGATTCTCCCTCATGGAGCAATTCGGAATGCATAACTGATTGCCTCTGAACAACAATCCATTTTGGATCATGTAATCTATCCATGGGCTTCTATCTCTGAGAACTGGATTCTCAGCTGCTTCATATGCCTTTGCAAAATCTGCATCACCTGCATACATGTCCCTAAGGTTTTCAAAACCCAATGTTTTGACCCGGAACT
>SNQJ01S0188770.1:18314-32249 GCA_010110895.2 Picea sitchensis
ATCTTAAACATTAGTTAATATCATTTTCCTTTTTATTCTTTATTCATGTTTTCATGTTTTAACTATCTTTTAATCATGACTATGTATCGGTTCGTTTGTCCTCATGAGTTGATCACAGACATGGATCAACTCATTAGATCGTACTCATGCTTTTGCTGCAATCTCATTTCACCAACTTGATCATATTCGATCATTGTATTGTTCTGGTGTAATTCATTGTCGAATGAAACCTGTATGAGGTGCCCTTCAACCCATATGATCATAGGTGTAGAACCGCATGCTTATCAATTTAAGCGCCTTGTTATCTTATTTCATATGACCAATGATGGTGACCAAAAGTTAAGCCAAACGAGTGCTTGAGCATTTTAACAAATCAACAGTCATGATTCAATCTTTTGATGAGATGGACGGCTAATGGGACTTCGCCCTTCGAAACTTTTGGATTTGAAACCTTTCAAAAATTCTGAATCAGATCTCCCACATAGATTAGACAATTTACGTCTATTTCTCTAAAACGTATCAATCATCAGATTTGATTCTTTACAAGGCTTAATCTGACGACCAAGACTTAATCAAGCATTGAGTTGGATGGACACCATTTACTCTGGGTCTTCGGACTTCAGAGATTTCAGATCTCAACCCCTTCTTTCCTCCAGAGTGATCACCTACTGTGGTAAGTCATAGTATGGTGGAGACCGCTTACTGTCAGTTAACAATTCGGCTTACTCTATCCTTTTACTGAAGTAGATCGACGGTCGCGAATGCTCCCAATATGATATTCAGTTTGAGCATCTCGTGTCCACTTCGGATCTTCGACATTCGGGACTTCGAGACTTTGGGTGAGTGCTGGTGGTAAAACTCCCGAAGCAAAACTCTCGGAGTGACATAAGTTACTTGTGTCACTTGATGACATGTCACGAGCTGAGCAACTTCCACGTGTCACTCAAATTCATGATTTACATGTACCTGAAATGATGATTTCAACTTGACACTTGTCATTCTCTGACTGTGCCACGTGTCCTTGCTGACGTAGAATATTGACGTCGCTGTAGATCTCCCGATGTGACACATGTTCATCTCCTTGATCTAACAATCAGGACAGTATCCGAAGGGTATCTCAGATCAATGGCTGAGAGTGAATTTGGACCTTCATCCTTCGAGACTTCGAGACTTTTGACATTCGTTCGTGATAAAACTCCTGAAGCAATTCTCTCAGGGTGACGTAACTTGCTTATGTCACTTGTTGACATGGCATGAGCCAATTTCCTCTTGACACATGTCATCATTTGATTATTCCATGTGTTTGCTGACATTGTCTACTGACGTGGTCTGCCTGATCTAATGGTCATCATGTTCTCTCTAGATCCGATGGTCCTTATTCATTTTGAATTTCTGGGCTTCGGGTTTTTTAAATCTCAAACTTTTCAGAGCATAACCTCCCTGCTTCTTTATACCCAAAGTGAATTTTGTTCATTGATCAGGTTCTTTAGATCAATGGTTCGATCTATTCTATGATGCATCTCTTGTAGCTTTATCCCGTCCTTCCACTTTAACATGATCCGATGGTCCTTATTTATTTTGGGCGGAGACCTATTTTGGGGGGAAAGATCTATTTTGGGAACATGCCCATTTTTGGAGAGAAAGATCTATTTTTGTAGCACGCACAACAGGTGGTAGGAAATAAACATGTAGAAAAAGAAGGAAAAACAACATGCATGAGGAAAAGCAATGTGGCGTGCATGAAGACATGCATAACTATGCTGGGGTTAGGGTTTTTGACAAAGATTGTAACGACTATAAGCCTATAAAGTAGTATAAATAAGGACCTAGGAGGTCTAGGTTGAGGTCGATCAGTTGATTATTGATAGTTGGTTGGTTGGGAGACATTGATTGTAATAAGTTTTGTGCAAGAGTGAGTTAAGCTATTATTTAAGGTTTAGGTCTTAGGATGAGGATCCCGGTGTGACCTAGTTAATCTCCAAGAGGGTACTTACCCTCATTTTGATTATAATACTAAAGATGTAATGAACGCAACACAAGATTTTGCAGCAGAATAAATAAAAGAGCAGAGAAACTAGATTTTTGTGGGCATAGCTCTAGGAGGGAGTGAACCACGATAAACCTTGTGTTCTATGTGATTTTTAATGAATGATTTTACTATTTTTTTAATCATTAGCTCAAGAATGAATGGTTAAAACTAGTCATAACAACATGCATGCATAGGTTTAAAGATGAATGAATCATAGAAATAGATGAGTGATTAATGATGATAATGTATAAGGAAAAGAAGCCAATGACAATCCCCACTCATTCCTAGATTGCAAACAACTGAGTATTGCAATCCCCCATAAAAATATATCTTGGGTGAGACTGCGCTGTGCACCTTGTGTGCAGCATTTCCTTCTGGGTTACCGGGAGGGTTGATAGTTTTGAGGGTTTTGCTAGAAACCTGTTTGAGATCAGAACCTAGGTCAGCCCAAGTAACCAACAAATGGTTCCATTGCTAGGATTTGAACCCAGGTATCTCGGGTGAGAGCCGAGTATCATAACCAACTAGACTACGGTTCGTGGTGGACAAGGTCCAGGATAGGGGAAAAGAAGTGTTCCGCGCTGCAGAAGCATAGAGAGAAGAGATCATGGCCAAACTCATAGAATTCCATGAAACTATACAACAATTACAAATTCATGCAATATTGCAGGCCATGATGAAAAAACATGAAAAGACACAACGACCCCCTGCGCAAAAAGAAGAAATGAGATAGTTCAGATAGTGGTGCAAGGCAGAGATACATTCACAGTCATACAACATATGGTTAGAATGGATCAAGAGACCACACAAAAACCCATGGGGGACGTTGACCACTTTCAGG
Source organism: Picea sitchensis (assembly GCA_010110895.2). Lineage (NCBI taxonomy): Eukaryota > Viridiplantae > Streptophyta > Pinopsida > Pinales > Pinaceae > Picea > Picea sitchensis. The sequence goes on from SNQJ01S0188770.1 coordinate 21,185, forward strand.
TAGTCATGGCACAGATACCCACAAAGGCAGTATACAGACTCCAGGATAGTATAATGCAGAAAGTACAATACAGAGCTCGCGGGGATTCCACTAACTTGGAGGTTGGTAGGCGAGTCAAAGAGATGTCACAGATTACCTACGACCAATTGACCTCAGAGAATAAGGAGGAAAAAGAGCGTGCTGACAAGCTAGAGCAAGGGCTAACAACAATATACACCACATTCTAGATAGCGCGCAAGCACCAGATAAGAGTGCAGATGAAAATATAAAGATCATTGCGCAGACGATTGAAGGATATAGGTAGGAAATTGAGGAGTTAAAATAAAAACTTAATTCTACAACTCTTCATGTGGTTCGAGAGCAAATAGAACAACAAACCACACTCCAGATAGAGGAAATGTAAATTGAAGCAAAGGAAGTCCCAAAACTGTTTGACATAACTGCACAGATTTGGACCACTTTGGAAGAGGATGAAAAGGTCCAACAGTTGGGCCAAAAAGAGGAGAAAATCAATCCTGTTATGTAGAAGTTGAAGCAGCGACATAAAACCATGAGCATTATAGAGCGCTTGAAGATAATTCAAGAGATGAAGACCCTGCAGACAGAGTTAAAGACAACACAAATTAATAAGCAAGAAAGACAAGCCCAGTTGGAGCCCCTCCAGGAACAAACAACACATATAATTGTGGAGTCGGAGGAAGAGAAGACAAGGATGTAGGAGGAACATTAAAAAATCACAACATTGCTAGAAGAACATATAACAACACAAATGGTCGAGGTGCTAACAGGTAAAGCTGTGCAGGTGAAAAAAAAAAGGGAAGGAACTACTAGAGAAGTTCCATAGCTTGGAGAAGGATGTATAGATAGTGCGCACCACCTGAGTGGCTTGGGATGAGCCACATGTCAGTGTTGGGGGCCTGTTGGTGCAGGCCTATTTTGGGAATAAAGTCTATTTTGGGCGCAAGCCTATTTTGGGGAGAAAGATATATTTTGGGAAGAAGCCCATTTTTGGTGAGAAAGATCTATTTTTGGAGCATGCGCAACAGGTGGCAGGAAAGTAGCATGCAAAAAAAGAAGGAAAATAATCATACAAGAGGAAAATAAATGTGGCATGCATGTAGACATGCCTAACTATGCATGGTTAGGGTTTTTGACAAAGATTCTAATGGCTATAAGCCTATAAAGTAGTATAAATAAGGACCTAGGAGGTCTAGGTCGAGGTCGATCAGTTGATTATTAAGAGTTAGTTGGTTGGGAGTCATTGATTGTAATAAGTTTTGTGGTAGAGTGAATTAAGCTAGTCTTTAAGGGTTAGGTCAAAGGCTGAGGAGCTTGGTGTGATCTAGTCATCCTCCTAGAGGGTACTTACCCTCAGTTTGATTGTAATACTGAAGATGTAATGCGTGCAACACAAGATTTTACAGTAGAATAAATAAAAGAGCAGAGAAGCCAGATCTTTGTGGACGTATCCCTAGGAGGTGGTGAACCACGGTAAACCTTGTGTTCTATGTGATTTTTAATGAATGATTTTACTATTCTGTTAACCATTAGCTCAAGAATGAATGGTTAATACTAGTTATAACAACATGCATGCATAGGTTTAAAGATGAATGAATCATAGAAGTAGATGACTGATTAATGATGATACTGTATAAGGAAAAAAATCGAACCACAATCCCCACACATTCCTAGACTGCAAACACCTGAGTATTGCAGTTCCCCATAAAAGCTATCTCGAGCGAGACTGCACTGTGCACCATGTTCGCAATGTTTCCTTTTGGATTACCAAGAGGGTTGATAGTTTTGAGGGTTTTGTTGGAAACCTGTTTGAGATCATAACCTGGGTCAACCCAAGTAACCAACAAATGGTTCCATTGCCGGGATTTGAACCCAGGTCTCTCGGGTGAGAGCCAAGTATCCTAACAAACTAAACTACGGTTTGTGGCGGACAGGGTCCAGGACAAGGGGGAAGGATGTTGAAATGGGTACTTGACACTGAGAGGGGGGGTGAATCAGTGTCACAAAACTTATTGACAAATTTTCAACTTTTCACAAATTAACTGAACAACAAATATTCATTTCATTTTCTCAATCAATATATATATATAAAAAAATACTTTATTTATTAAATAACTTGAATGAGTACATAATATCAATCTTTGAATATCATATTCATACAATTATGAGAGACCCAACTCTGTGTTACAAGATCCAGCTTGTAGTTCTCAGATCCAATTGAGAAATGAGCAATCCAACCCTCATAACAAGTCCCAGCTTGTTGACTTAGATCCAACTGAGATGTGAGGAATCCAATCCTCATACAAGACCCAGCTTGTAAATAGGCACCAACCTGATAGAATGAACTTTCAGTCAATCCATTATATAAATAAATATAATTCAACAAATTCAACTACCCTCTTCTCACCAATCCTTTTGTTTTATATAGTCTTCCAACTAGTGTGAATTTGAATCATTGTGTCTTTTCGTATTTGAACCATTGTACCTTTTCGTTTAAAATGATAATCTTAAACATTAGTTAATATCATTTTCCTTTTTATTCTTTATTCATGTTTTCATTTTTTAACTATCTTTTAATTATGACTATGTATCAGTTCGTTTGTCCTCATGAGTTGATCACATACATGGATCAACTCATTAGATCGTACTCGTGCTTTTGCTGCGATCTCATTTCACCAACTTGATCATATTCAATCATTGTATTGTTTTGGTGTAACTCATTATCGAATGAAACCTGTATGAGGCACTTCCTTCAACCCATATGATCATAGGCGTAAAACCATAGGCTTATCAATTTAAGCGCCGTGTTATCTTATTTCATATGACCAACGACGGTGACCAAATGTTAAGCCAAACATGTGCTTGAGTGTTTTAACAAATCAACAGTCACGCTTCAATCTTTTGACGAGATTGACGGCTAATGGGACTTCGCCCTTCGAAACTTCTGGATTTGAAACCTTTCAAAAATTTCGAATCAAATCTCCCAAATAGATTAGACGGTTTACGTCTATTTCTCTAAAATGTATCAATCATCAGATTTGATTCTTTACAAGGCTTAATCTGACGACCAGGACTTAATCAAGCATTGAGTTGGATGGCCACCATTTACTCCGGGTCTTCGGACTTCAGAGAGATCTCAACCCCTTCTTTCCTCCAGAGTGATCACCTACTGTGGTAAGTCATAGTACGGTGGAGACCGCTTACTGTCAGTTAACAATTCAGCTTACTCTATCCTTTTACTGAAGTAGATCGATGATCGAGAATGCTCCCAATGTGATATTTAGTTCGAACGTCTCGTGTCCACTTCGGGTCTTCGACATTCTAGACTTCGGGACTTTGGGTGAGTGCTGGTGGTAAAACTCCCGAAGCAAAACTCTCGGAGTGATATAAGTTACTTGTGTCACTTGATGACATGTCACGAGCCGAGCAACTTCCACGTGTCACTCAGATTCGTGATTTAAACGTACCTGAAATGATGATTTCAACTTGACACTTGTCATTCTCTGACAGTGCCATGTGTCCTTGTTGATGTAGACTACTGACGTTGACATAGATCTTCTGATGTGACACTTGTTCATCTCCTTGATCTAACGATCAGGACAGTATCCGAAGGGTATCTTAGATCAATGGATGAGAGTGAATTTGGACCTTCATCCTTCGGGACTTTGAGACTTTTGACATTCATTCGTGATAAAACTCCTGAAGCAATTCTCCTGGAGTGACGTAACTTGCTTACGTCACTTGTTGACATGGCATGAACCAATTTCCTCTTGACACATGTCATCATCCGATTATTCCATGTGTGTTTGCTGACATTGTCTACTGACGTGGTCTGCCTGATCTAACGGTCATCATGTTCTCTCCAGATCCGATGGTCCTTATTCATTTTGAATTTCCGGGCTTTGGGTTTTTCAAATCTCAAACTTTCCGGAGCATAACCTCCTTGCTTCTTTATACCCAAAGTGAATTTTGTTCATTGATCAGGTTCTTTAGATAAACGGTTCGATCTATTCTGTGATGCATCTCTTGTAGATTTATCCTGTCCTTCCACTTTAACATGATCCGATGGTCCTTATTTATTTTGGATTTCCGGGCTTCGCGTATTTCAGATCTCAAACTTTCTGGAGTGTAACCTTCTCACTTATTTATACCCAAAGTGAAATATCTTCATTCGATCTAGATCATGGATCAATGAATCGATCTTTCTATGATGCCTCTTTGATATCTTATCCTGTCCTTCCACTTTAACATGATCCAACGAATGCCAAGAATTGGGTTTGATCCGACGGTTGACGAGAATTCACATAATTGAATTCTCAATCATTTTTCTCACTTATCCTGTCCTTCCACTCAAAAGTGATCCAATGGTTGTGAATATTATTGAAGCAGATCCATGATCAAGAAATATTGTGCAACCACAATATATGAGTGTTTTAACTCGTCACCCAACTCTGCAATTGGAAGATGTGTGCTATTGGAGAGTCAACCAAAATTGTTGATCTTCAAAGCTATAAGATCGGATGGTCCTGACTAATTGTGGGATTGGAACAAGCGTGATGTTTAATTCTCCTTTCAATATCCACAATCTATCCCTGTAATAGATTTGGTGATCGTGCATTCGACGGTCATGATTTAATTCGATTTAAACTAGACGTTTATTGAATCAACCGCAGTCGTAGATCTTTGAAGCTATGAGATCTGATGATCTCGACGGATTGCGATATTGGAATTATCACGTCATTTAATTTTCCTTCCGATCTCCACAATTGATCCTTGCCGTTGATCTGTCTTGCAGATCGACGGTCACGATCCTCCAACGGTCCTCAAGCCCACAATCACTCATATGACCAATGTCCATTATATTTAGATGATCAACACAGTCAACCTTTTGATTGACCGACTGAAGAGTCTTCTCACTTTGATCAGACGACTGTTGAGGCTTTTCGCTCTGAGCTTACACTTTTCCTTCCGAGCTTTAATAAATGTTTGTGGATTCTTTTATGCACTGATAGTCAATCACTAATTCTCCTGAGCTTGATCATAGGAACATTGTTGATTCTATTGTGATCAACAATAATCACAAATTCGCTAATTCTCTTGAGATTTGATCATAGGAACATTGTTGATCCTATCTTGATCAACAATAATCACGAATTGCTTCTGTATTGCGTTTTCCCCGCTGAGCATTAATCTCTGCATACTGTTCACTCCTCCTCCTAAGATTATGCTTTCGATCTCTGCATATTGTTTGACATTCTCTGCTGACTGATATACTGTTGACATCAATGACAATTGATCATAACAACAAATCATCACATCATAATGACATCGACTGTTGACATCAATGACAACATATCAATGACAATATGTCCAACAATCTCCCCCCTTGTCATTGAGGGAAATGTAGTAACTTCATACACAAACTCCCCTGTGATGATGCTTTTGTCTATGAAGTCACTCTCCCCCTTTGACATCAATGGCAAAGGGTTGATCCCCTTATAATCAACATCTGTTTTTCTGCATGTTGTCGGCCAGAATATGAACTTAGGTAACCCCCCCGGAATCATGTCCTGCCTGCAATAATTAAATGACTCCCCCTGTCAATATGCTCTCTCTCTGCTTTTGACTGCTCTCCCCCTTTGTTTCTGAAAGGGTATCTCTTCCTAACAAGGTCTCTTTGCCTATTAATTTACTAATTTATTATCTTAGTTTATAGGGATTTTTGAGTTTAAATAAGTAGTCTTCTTGATACAAATTTTTGTAGTGATCGAGTCTTTTTAAAACTTAATCTAATTACATTCTTATTTGATAACCAAAATACTCCTCTTGAGTTTTTACTGACTTCCCTTTGTCAAATAGAACAAGAGTATGAATCTTACTGATATTTTTGATCTGCTTCTTATTCTTCTTTGATATTTCACAGGAATATCAATTGAGGAATTATACCAATTGATTTAAATGCCAATTTTGTTATCAATTGATCTTTGTTGAATGATACTTCTTGAACTTCTCTGCTACCTTTATTTTTTCTTCTTCTTGTATTCTACAACTAACCCTACCAATGATTTTTCTTTTGAACACTAATATATAGATAGTCAAGATTTTCTATATGTTAATTTAGAAACTCTTTTGCATAATTCTTTGATTTTGTAAAAACCAAGTCAAACTTTTTTTTTTTCTTTCTTTTGCTAACAACTTATGACATCATCAAAATTTGATATTGTCCCATATTCTTCTATAGGTATTTTCTTTTCTTGAGATTGATTTATCTCATATTGAATTTCACATTCTTTATTATGACTTTTACCCATCATGTTCTTATTATTAGTTTCTTCATTTTCATGTGTAATAACATCTTTCTTGCTTTCTCCTTTAGATTTTCTTCTCCATATCTTTCTGTGAGACATTCTGCTTTTTGGATCTTCTCTTTCTAATTGTGTTTTTGGAGATTTATCATCTCTTTTCTTTTTCCAACTTTTATTAGGATTTGTCATTGTCTTGAATGACTTATTCAAATATTGACTTTTTGTATTCTTTCAGTTTTGGGATTTGTGCCTAAACTTATCACAATTGTAATATCTCACTGTATAACCAAATTTTGCTGCGTGCCCAACAAAATTACATCTCCAACATCTAATTGAGTTTTTGGATTTTCTTGTATATACTTTCTCTAGTTTCTTCCAGTCCATTGCTTTATGTCCAAATCTATGACAAGAAAAGAAATAGCCATTGAAGGTGTTTCCATTCTTGATTTTATTTTGGCTTGAAGGATCTATCATTTGATTTTCTTCTTTCTTTTTACTTCTATAACTGTCTTCTTTCTTATTGTATCCAAGGGCAGTTTTGTCATCAACTGATCTATGGCTCTTCCAAATATTATCTAGGATAACTAAGTTATTCTAGAAATTGACAATCTTATTTGTCTTTTCATTCATCTTTCTGAGATTGATTATTTCTAACTTCAACATCTGACATAATTCTTCCTTTTTATTGAACTGAATCTTCAAGGCTTCTTCCACTTCTTTAGCTTGTTCAAGTTGGGTCTTTAGATTTATGAAAATTTCTTCTGTCTCATCCAAGACTTCTTTGAATTTAATAGTTTTTTCATATGTCTTCAATTCTTCCATATCTTTTGTTAGATCAAAAACTTTAGTTTTGAATATTTTGATTTCTCCCTCATATTCTAGTTGAATCCTTTTGATGTTGATAGCTTCTAATTTAAGCTTTTGACATGATTCTTCCTTTCTAGTTATTTGGATCTTCTGAGCTTCTTCTCTTTTTTTATCTTCTTTGATGCAGGAGCATCGCCAACTCATCAAGCGAGCCAACACATCAAGCGGAGATCAGCTGGATAAACAAACCCAAATTTTTGAAGTGCTTTGGGATTGTAGCGCAAGTCTTTAATGAAGCCATTTATGAAGGCACATCTGTATATTGTATTGGACCTTGAGCCTTTAAGATCTCGTCCTTTGGTAGATAGTCGGCATTTAATAGATTTAATGCTAGTAGATAGGATTTTTAAGCCTAGATTGATAGTTTAGAGTTCGAGAGGGAAAACGGATATAGACACCCTCATTGTACCATTGTAAGATAATAGTAGTGAATAGTAGAGGAAGCATTCAGGGGAAAAAAAAAAAGAGCAAGCAGAGAATATTGTATGAAAAACACCCATGTACAGGCATTTGAATTAATAGAAGGAAGCTTTGATTCAAGCACATGGTTTGTGTTGTTTTCTCTGTGTATTGGGGTTATGCTCATGAGTGTTTGCTTTCTTTTTATGCATTTGCTTTGTATATGCTGTGCATGTGATTTCATGTTTCAAACTGAAGTTTAGAAGGGAGAGAGAGTGAAGTTCAATTGTTTCTCTATCTGAGCCAGGAGATTCCTGCAAGGTGTGCAGTTGAATTCATCCGCAAGGAGTGCGTTGATGAAGGCTCAGTAGTTTAAATTTTTATTCTCATTCACCCAGAAGTGGAAGTGGGTTGTTGAAGCTGTGCAAGGAGTGCGCAAGGCTGGAGAGGAAGTCTCAGTTGTGAATCTGAGCAAAGGAAATCGAAGACTACTATTGCAGGAGTGTGCAGAGTCGAAAGGATTCAACACTTGGGAAGTTGTTGAATGTTGAGCACAAAGAGTGCGTGCAAGTTCCTCTGAAAGAATCAGAGTGGAAAATCTTAGGAGGTATAGCACCTTCGTGACATCGTTAACGTAGAGCACAGGAGTTTGTGCCGTGGAATGTTCGAACTAGAGTTGCAAGTGCAGCTATCAGAAGGCAAGCTTTGAGAAGGAATACTTAGCCATTCTCGAGAAGTTCTCTAGAAGGGAGGAAAAGAATCGAAGGTCAGGATTCGCAAAGGAAAATCACGAAATACCGACAGCCATCAGATCTATCAGAAGTAGCGAGGAAGTTACGGCTACACCAGGGGTGTAAGCTCAGAGTGCTGTGAGCCGTTGGATCAACAGTCGATTTTCCCGTCAGCCGTTAGATCTCAAGAAGATGCGCCGGGGGTAAGCCCTAGTGTGCAGAGGAAGAGTCCCGGAGAAGTCATCGGGATATCAGAGTCATCGGGGTTTTGTTAAGGCAGAGAATCGAGACCTTGCAGTCCTCGAAACCCCGAGAAAGGATCTCAGCTGTTGATCTCAACATGACACGCGTCAGAAAGCAGGAGAAGAGTCGGGGTTCAGTTTATCGGAGAATCAGGGTTTTCGAAGACAAGAGACTCGTGCATGTTGAAATCATGATCCACGATATTCCGACAGGAGCTTTGGGCCGTCCATCGGCGAGGACACGTGGAAAGTGATCCCGCAGAGTCAGGAATCGAGGAATTGGAGGTCCCGTGCACATGACAACAAGAATCGTGATATCCTGATACGCGATTTCCCGATGGAGTTAAAGACATAGTGGAGGACAGGTGTCGAAAGGTAAACCCTCGCAGGGGGTCAGCGATAGGTGGCACCGGTATATCGTGAGCTTGGAGGTTCATGAGTTGGAGCTGCAAGGAATTACAACAAAAGTTGCGAGATCGTGAGAAGCGATATCTCGACAACCGTCGGTTAGCATGTGGGACGGCGAGAGCAAGTGGAAGACAGGTGGTAGAGATCTGAGATCTTGTGAATTCGGGGTTCGCAGGGTGAACGCCCAAATATTGGAAGTCTCAAGTCATGAGGACGCGAGGTTGTGAAAGCGTGATAGGATAGTATCGGCGTCTCGGAACATCGTGACTCGAGAGTTGGAGAACCGAGTGCTAGGAGTCGCGAGTAGCGAAGTCGCGATAGTGCGAGGCTGCAATAAAGTGGAAGTCCCGATAAAGCGGGAGAAGGTCAGGGTTGACTGAGCCATTGGGAGTCGAGGATCCGTGAGGACAGGGGATCACGACAGCGTAAGTGCCGATTTCCTGATGGGGAAATTCTCGATAAGAGCAAGGAAACATGTAGGTGAATATTTCATCGGGGTTCGGGGATTTGTGAGACCCGATCCCGTGAGTTCAGGACTCGTGATCTTGCGAGGTCTGATTTCCCGATAGGACCAAGGGAGATCATCAGGAGAGCCCTGTGGGTGTAGAAAAGTCCCGATAAGGGCTTTGAAGAGAATTTCAGCTCTTCAGGCAGAAGGAAAAGAAGGTCCTGTGGGAGAGGACGTGCCTTGGGTGGCGTGTTTGCGTCAGAGTGGTATCAGATCGAGAACATTTCTTTGTTTTCTGTAGCAGAGAAGAGAAGAAATTTTCAGCATGTCTCCCAGAAGAGAGAGACAATCACCTGACCCAAAAGATAAGGAAGTGAGAAGAAGAGGTAGGCTGGTAGGAAATCCAGAAATGGAGAGACAAATGCGAGATCTCTGAGCGAGATTAGAAGATATGGAAGCAGCGCAGAGATGCACAACCAGTGCTGGAGATCTGAGTGACTCCGAAGGCGAAGTTGAAGCTGAACCACAAGGAGAAGTTGCAGCCGAAGATGCAACCAATGAGCGATTAATTAAAGCTATCGCCTGGATGAGTTCGAAAACAAAGATGGACATTCCATCTTATGAAGGAATTCTGGATGCAGAAGAGCTTCTAGATTGGATTAGAGCTCTTGACACTTACTTCGATTATGAGGATATCGAAGAGGATAAAAAGGTTAGGCATGCTGTCACACGATTTAAGGGACACGCAACATTATGGTGGGACGAGCTTCAAGTGGATAGACGTTCCAAAGGCAAGTAAAAGATTAAAAGCTGGGATCAAATGATTGCGAAGATGAAGGCAAAGTTCATCCCAAGGGACTATAAAATCACACTGTTCAGGAGAATGCAGAACTTGAGACAGAAGCTGATGACAGTAAAGGAGTATACTAAGGAATTCTATAAGCTAAATATTAGAGTAGGTCATCGGGAGAGCGATGATGAAAAATTTGCGAGCTATATGAATGGATTGAGATACGATATCCAGGATGAGATGAGTATGACAACCATTAGAATGGTGGAGGATGCGTATCAGATGGAGTTGAAAGCTGAGGAAAAGCTAAGTCGTAAGCCAGCATAGCGAGGCCGAGGTAGGAGCCAACCAAAAGGTAAGTCAGTTGCTCAAGATAGGTTCCAGAAATCCAAGGACAACTGGAAAAATCCTCAGACTAGAACATAAAGAGGCGGAAGTTCACAGCGAGGCCAGCACGCTGAACAACGAAGGCAGTAGACCGAACATAGTGGAGGATACGCTGATAATAACACATTTCCTCGTACCAGAGGTAGAGGAAGAGGCAGAGGTGGATTCATCATGTGCTTCACATGTGGAAAGAATGGGCACAAGGAAGTTGACTATCCAGATAGGAAGAAGGATGGAGGAGAATCTCACATCGCCGAGGCACAGAGGTGAGATGTTGAGGCAGAAGACGCATAAGACGGAAGGTCGCTGATGATGCGTAAGGTTCTCTTAACACCCAAAAAGGAGGTGGAGGACACAACTCAAAGAAACTGACTTTTTAGAACCACGTGCAAGACCAAAGACAGGAAATGCAAGGTTATTGTGGACAGTGGAAGCACAGACAATCTCGTTTCAACCGAGATGGTGGAGAA
>SNQJ01S0188771.1:0-12299 GCA_010110895.2 Picea sitchensis
CCTATATGTATATTGTATTGTAAACAATGTAACACAAGTGTATCAATATAATATATGTTGGTTTTCCCGGTTTGGGTTTCCAGGTGAAAAATCTATGTGTAATGTTTGTATTTGCCATTGTATCTTTTCTGTTCTTTTCTGAATATCGATTTGCAGTAGATATTGTACAAGGTTAGAATTTACACTAAAAAGGATGTCAGTGTCCACGTTAAGAACTTTTCTGTCTTGGCATTAGGAGTCTAGAGACCAAGAGGGAATCCGTTTTTCCACAGGAGGATTCTCCTGTAACACTGAGAGGACAAGTTTGTCCTCAAATTTGGTGATATTTTATTGGTTGGGCGGACTAGTCTTCCCTCATAATTTATGAATTTAACAAAGTTACAAAACATAAATATTGTGTCTCATATGTATTAATGATTCATCTATGATCTTTTGTGTTTTTTCTACATATAATTTCAATCAATAATTTTCAGTGTAAAATTGTTCAGTGATAACAACTACTAGGGTTTTACTGTTAGATCACTAGAAATCAATTTTCGTATATGAAAATTATTCACATAGAGTTTCATGTGAAAAATGACATGTTATCAGAGCTTAGGATTTGAAAATAAGGTGATCATCCTTGAGACACATAGCTGCTACAATTGGTTGTAGAATTCTTGTTTTGTTCTCGGTAGGTGAAAATGGTGAGCACATTGAATTTTGAGGATAGGTTGGAATGGGAAAAAAGCTTATGGGCATAGAATGTTGGAAATACTATGACAACTGAGAGGGGGGATGAATCATTTGTTACTGTGCTTAAACAATTTTATTCCTATTGAGATATTATTAATTTTCTCCAAGTGATCATCAATATTATGCAAGTCATAAACAAAAAAAATAATAAATATCAATCACACATATGATATACACAGAGATAGATATTCATGAGGAAACCCATAAAGGGAGAAAACCTCTTCTTGTTCGAATTACAAGCAGTCTTTTTATGTTTTGTACATCATCTATATTTGAGCACCAACTCAATGTGAGGCTACCACCTCTGTTTTACAAGCTACAACTTGCTGAGAGCACCAACTCGCTGGTTTCTCTAGCACCCACTAGAAGGAAGCACCAACTCCTTGAGTGTTCCAACACCAACTGGATGGAAGCACCAACTTCCAGTCACACAGGAACCAACCTGTATAACAGAGAACAATGGTTCTCCCTTGCACCACCCTACCACCTTGTTTTTTTTTGGCTGGAACCAGATGGAAGCTACAACTCCCTGTGTTCAAGCACCCACTTGAAAATCCAAGGACAACAGTCCTCCCTAGAACCACCCTACCACCCTGAGATATAAAAAAAAATTACTTACTTGTTGTATCTCTGATATGGTCTGTTACAGCTCCATGTCTCCTATGCTTTCTTCAGCTTCTATGCTCTACTATTTTTCTTCCTGCACACCACACTCCTCTGTCCAATTTCTCTTCAACATCTTGTGCTATGTGCTTCCTATGCATGCTATACACTTTGCCTCTGATCTATACTTCAAGTTCAACTACTCTTCTTTGTTCTGCATATCTTACTCACACCGAGTTCTCTACCTTATCAACATTCAAACTCTTCATCTTCTCTAGCGGTTATTCTGAATCTGTTCATCATTAGCGGGAATTATCCTGAGATTCTCTGGCTTCTCTGGAAGTCACAACTCTTCATCTTCTCTAGCAGTTACATTCAGTTGTTTTTGGCTTCTTTGTCTACTAAGCCCCTTCCTTCACGTGACAACCGGCGGTGACCAAACACTTATTCAAAAGATGCTTCCCAATCTCTGTCTAGTGAGCACGAGCTCCGTTTCTCAATATGACCTTGGGTGAATATCTCATGTGACCACGATATTGTGAGCGCATCCAAAGGTGGTTTGTATCAAACTACTTTTTTCCCCACAATTTACCTTGAGCCTCCACATGTCCTTTCTCCAAAACCATGGTTTCGATTGCGGCCCGCCTTAAACTTTTTAAAGTTTGTGCATCTTCAATCCCAACAATGTGACGAGACCGTCAATCTCATGCCCTTGATGGTGCTCCTGAATTGACGGATAATATATAACCTTATTAAACTATGAATGTGATCTATTTCGTGATCCGGGCTCCAGGAGTTTCAAAACTCAACCCTTGATTTCCTTTGTATGTCAATCTTTCAGAGTTGACAATCCACTGATGCATGTCCCTCTCAGATCAATGATCGAGATCTCCTTCGAGTCTTTGGACTTCAGAGATTTTGAATCTCAACTTTGCGTTTCTTCTGACTGGATATCTTCCAAAATGGAAGATCTATTGACATCTGTCCTCCTTAATCCAACGAATATCCTCCACTCTAGGACTACGTCCTTTTCAACTCTTCGACACTTATCTTTTCCATGAACACGTTCACTTGGAGTCAATGATATATTGACATGTACCCTCTTTCACGATCAATGATCATGAGTGAATTTGACACTTCGAGCTTCAGGAGTTTCAACTCCTATGCACTCGTTTCTCCCAGAATGCTTTCACCCGAATGCATAATCTTCTGACACGTACCCCTCCTGGCGATCAACGACTAGGGTCTTCTTTGGGTTTTCGGTGTTCAGGAATTTGGGACTTTAGGCTAATCGTTGGTTCGTTCTCCTTCAGAGTGTTCACCTACTGAATAACTCATAGGCAGTGGAGACCACTTGTTGTCTGTTAACACTTCCACTTACATTGTCCTTCCACTGAACTAGATCAACGGTTGAGGATGCACCCGAAGTGATCTTCATATCGAATGAATAAGAGTGACTTCAGACCTTCATCCTTCGAGACTTTGGGACTTTTCACATTTGTTGGTGACGAAACTGCTGAAGTAAATCTCTCAGAGTGACGTATCTTGCTTATGTCACTTGTTGACATGGCATGAGCCAATTTCCTCTTGACACCTGTCATGATCTGATTATGCCATGTTTACTTGTTGATGTGGTCTTCCAACTTGGTCTTCCACATGTCCTTGTAGATTTAGTCTTCTGACGTGGTTCTCCCTGATCTAACAATCATCACATTTTCTCTAGATCAGATGGTCCTTATTCATTTCAGATTTTCGGGCTTCGGGTAATTCAACTTTCAAGTTGCCAATTCTTCCGAAGTGAGATTCCTCGAACAATAACCTCCTCGCAAATTTTGACGTGAACCAAATGTTGTTCATCGATCACGTTCTTAGATCAATGGCTTGATCTATCTTCATTGCTACTCTTCTAGATTATCCTATTCTTCCACTTAGAATGATCTGATGACTGAAATTTACTCTGACTCTTCAGACTTCGTGGATTTCAAATCTCAAAATTTACTCCCTCCTAAACTCATGGTATACCAACACATATCTCTCAATGATCAATGAACCATATTATCCTCCTGGTGATGAACAGTCTCAAATTACTTCAGGACTTCGGAACTTTGCTAAGTTCTCTCTCCTGTGTGCGCAAAGTGTTAAGGCTTGTGCACCTTGATTTGATCGAAAGATTGATGGTCCTATGTATCAGTGATCTAATGGCCACTGTCTCTCTTCCTCCTAATCTTTCTCACCTTCTTCTCCTTTGACTCCTTAAAGATTCACTTTGACACTTAGCTGAATTGTGGATCTGTGCATTCCTTCCATATCTTCTAAAGTCCGAATCTTCGAACTCTCATCGTTGCTTTCCTATTTTCCATCGTTGTTGTTTTTCTTTCCATCAATGAAAAGAACACTCTTCCTGTAAAACATTCCAACAATATCCCCCTTTGGCATTAATGGCAACCCTGAAAGGCTGTAGTATTCTGCGTAGACCTCAAACTGTACCATCTAGGCTACACCTTTTCTCTGCCTTTGACATCAATGTCAAAGAAAACATGCTTTGCTTGAGTTGTTGTAGTACTTTTTCGGAGGTATCAGATATTCAACCAACACATACTCCCCTTGACAGGATGGACTCTCTTATATTGATAATGGGGTCATGCCCAACTCCTGGCGTAGATACTCAAACTGAGATTTTGCAGGAGGTTTAGTGAAGATATCAACAATCTGATCTTTGGATGGAATATAATGCAAAGAAATAACAATGTTGGTCACCTGTTCCCTCAAGAAGTGATACTTGATGGGTATATGCTTGGTCTTGGAGTGAAATATGTGATTCTTTGACACACTAATTGCACTAGTATTATCACAATGAATTGAGATCGGTGCAGTATATTTTACCTCAAAGTCTGCAAGTGTTTGAATCATCCATAATACTTGGGTACAACAAGTGGCAACTGCAATGTATTCATCTTCTGTAGTCGATAAAGAAATGGAACCTTGCTTCTTTCTCAACCATGCTACAAGATAACCTCCTAAGAAGAATGCACCTCCACTCGTGCTTTTCCTTTCATCCATGCAGTTATCCCAATCAACATCTCAATTAACTGATAATTGAAAATTTTGATTCCTAGGATACCATAGGCCATAGTTCATCATTCCTTTCAAATATTTGAATATTATTTTGACAACTATCATATAAATCGGTTTAGGTGCAGACTGATACCTTCCTACCATTCCAACAGAATGCATTATGTCTGGACGAGATGTTGTGATGTACAACAGGCTGCCTATCATAGACCTATATGAACTCTAATCAACATCAAATGAGTCATCATCCTTTCTTATCTTGCATCGAATGACCATAGGTGTGCTCATAGGTGTAGAATCTTCCATTTGAAACCTTTTCAATATTTCTCCTGAGAAAGAAATATTACTTCAGACCTCTAAGTAATTTGTAGAAAAATAAAAAATGGCAGTTCCCCTATCACATACATTTAAAATTCAGACTACATGGCAGAAGAAAACCATTATACCAATGAAGCATTATTACTTTCGAAGATGATGTCATCCACCTATACCAACACAATGAGCAAATCATTATCCTCTGTTTTGATATATAGATTATTGTCAATTGTTCCTCTCTTGAACCCTTTGTCTTGAGGATACTTATCCAGTATGTAGTACTAGGCACGAGGAGCTTGTTTTAACCCATATAAGGCTTTCTTTAGTTTGTAGACAAAGTCAGGGTTATCTGACAATTGGAAACCTTCTGGTTGTTCCATATAGAATTCTTCTTTTAGATCTCCATTTAGAAAATATGACTTGACATCCATTTGATAGACTTTAAACTTCTTATGAAAATCATAGGCAAGAAACATTCTAATAGCTTCTAATCTTGCTACAGGCGCAAAAGTTTCATAAAAATCCAGTCCTTCTATTTGAGCATACCCTTTGCAGACCAATCTAGCCTTATTTCTTACAATATTTCCTTCCTCATTCATTTTATTATTAAACACCCATTTGGATCCAATTACATTCTTATCTACAGGTCTAGGAACAAGCTCCCAAGTATTGTTCTTTTCAATCTGATCCAGTTCCTGATTCAATAATTTTAACCAATTTACATCTTTACTGGCTTCATTAAATTTCTTGGGTTCCACCATGGATATGAAGGCTATATGTGATTTCTCAGTGTCTTTTATTATCCTTCTCCTGGTTTGTACACCTTTGTATTTCTCACCAATTATCTAACTTGCAGGATGATTCTTTTGAGTAATTCTGGAGGGAGGATTTGATGTTGTCTGCTGATTTCAGTATGCCTGAGTATTTGTATCTTCATATGACTCAGAGTCTTGTTTTTTTTATTCTTGGAACTGTTCATCTTCAAATTCAACTATATCCTTTGTTGTTGATTCAATGCTACTTACATCTCGTGACATGATTTCTTCATCAACTTTTATGTCAATACAATCAACCAATTTATGAAACCTCTTATTATACCATCTATATCCTTTACTGTTTGTAGCATACCCTAGAAATATACCTTCATCATCCCTGTCATCATATTTTCCAAGGTTTTCATCATTATTCTTGATATAACACTTACTCCCAAAGACTTTAAAATAATTGATTGAAGCAGGTCTTCCAAACCATAAATCGAAGAGTCTTGTCACTTTGTGGCCTGAGATGAGCTTTGTTAAGAATATGTACAGTTGTATGAATTGCTTCTACCCAATATGTATAAGAAATATTCTTTTCATTCATCATTGATCTTGCCATGTGCTGGACTGATCTATTATGCCTCTCAACTACTCCATTTTGTTGTGGAGTCCTTGGAATAGTATACTCTCTTTTGATCCCATGTTTATCACAAAACTATTTGAAGTCTCCTGAACTAAGCTCTGCTCCTCTATCGGACCTTACTTCCTTCAATCGTTTTCCTGTTTGATTCTCAGTTAGAGCCTTAAACACTTTGAATTTTTCAAATGCTTCAGATTTTTCTTTAAGAAAGGCAACCCATGTAATTCTAGAATAATCATCAATAATCAACATGAAATAATTTTCTCTTTTTGTACCTTCTTTCCTTGATGGTCCACATAAATCCATATGTACTAACTGAATAGGTTTCTCCATTGATGCAAAGTTATTATATTTAAACTATGTTCGGGTGAGCTTTCCTATTTGGCAAGGTTTTCATACAAAATCATATGGATTTGATATTTTTGGAAGATCTTTTACAGCCCCACTATTTCTAAGTTTGATTAGATGATCAAAATTTAGGTGTCCAAGTCTCCTATTCCATAACCAACTTTTATCATACTCGCTTAAGTGACATTCTTGTTTTTATTCTTTCAAAACATAGACATTGTTTTCTGTTCTTATGCCTTTTGCAATCAACTATCTTGAATTCATAGATTGTATTTTACAATATTTAGAAGTGAAAACAAATTTACATCCTCTGTCACAAACTTGAATGACACTAAGCAGATTATGTTTCAGACCATCTACAAACAACACATCTTGAGCGTTCCCTTTGCCATTACTTAGACTTACCATTCCTTTACCTTTGATTTTTCCTGGTGTGTCATTTCCAAAAGTTACATTTCCTTATTTGATTTCACTTAGAGACAGAAACTTACTTTTGTCTCTAGTCATATGTTTGGAACATCCACTGTCAATATACCAGGGGTTATTTTTTCTTTGAGATGACAGTACTAATCCACACTTGTCATTTTATTTCTTCTTCCAAACCTTGACATTTACAATAGAAGGATTCAAATCTGGATTATAGTTCCTTAAGCGACAATCTGCAACTTTATGTCCATAATTATGGCAGGTGTAACATTATGGTTCATTGAATAAAGGATCATAATGATTGCTATGATTAACTTCTGTCTTTTTACCAACCATCACATGATTTGCAATATGTGGTTGTTTGTTACTTGGTTGTCTCATTCTTTGTTGTGGAAGATATTTATTCCTTGAGTGTCTTGATTTCTCATATCTAAATCTTAACGAACAGTTTACAACTTTGTGACCAAAGTTAGAACATAAAAAACAATATCCATAGAAAAATTCTTTGTACCTAGAAAATGGTTGTCTTCTTTGAGCGGGTCGATTTCTTCCATGCTGATGATTTCTTTGAGAAGAGGGTGTGTTTTTGTTATTTCTTTGTTCTACAGATTCGGTTCTCATACTTTTTCTCTCACTCCTCCTTGGTGGTTGATTATCTTCCTTTGTTTTTGTAGAGTGGTTGTTCTCAATGATTGTATATTTGACAAACTTGATGAATTCTTTGTTGCTTAGCTAACCACTAATTGATCCTTATTCATAACCCAAACCAGTTTTCAAATTTGGATTCCTTTGTTGATTCAGAATGGTGGCTAATCCTTCTAAGGCTTTAATTCTTGTCATATTTTGATGGTATAAGGCCTAAAATTTCTCTAGATCTTTTCTGACAACCACTACTTCAGCTTTCAGAGCTTCACATATTACCTTCTTTGCTTCTAGTTGTTGTTTTAGAATATCTTCTATTTTCTTTGCTTCTTCTAATTCTAATTTTAACAAAACAAAATCTTCACTTGGTTCTTTACCATTATTTTCAAACTGCATCAACAATTTTTTCGGTTTTCACTTCTTAAATCTGAGTCTGTCAATTTCTTCCAAAGAGCTGATTAATTCACATTCCATATCAACCACATCTTCTTCGTCATCAACATCACTTCCTGTGATTTTATTATCATAATACTCTTTGGACATAAGCATAAAGTCATTAAACTTATCTTCACAAGAAGAATCACTATCTGTGTCTCCTAAAGAGACATCATTGTTTACACATAAACTTTTCTTTTTACCAAATCTCTTGGATTTGTACTTCTCTTCACCTTCAGATTTCTGGTCCTTCTTCTGGTGTGGACACTTAGATTCAAAGTGACCTATATTTCCACAGTTAAAAATTTGAAGGGAAACTTGCCTTGGTGCTTGTCTAATCCTTTCTTTAGTCTTCTCACAAATTTTTCTTCAATTTGATCAAGCTCAGAGTCCTCATTCTTATCTTCTTTAAATGATTCTTCTCTAGAGGTAGGTTTATCTTTACTAATCCTAATTTCACAAGAATTTATATTTCCTAGAAGTTGATCAATAGACAAAATCTTAATATCATTTCGTTCTTCTATTGCAGAAAATTTTGGATTAAATCTATTAGGCAAAGATCTTAAAATCTTCTAAACTAAAAATTCATCTTCAATCTTATCACCAAGACCCTTCATGAAATTCACAAGATCCTCAACTCTTAAGAAATATTTACTAATTGTTTCGTCCTCATTCATCTTTAGTTGTTCAAATTTCAATCTATATGTCTGAAGTTTGGCATCTTTTACTTTCTCATTTCCTTCATAACTGCTAATGAGTTTATCCCACATCTCTTTGGCAAAATCAAGATGCATTACCTTTACAATTTCAACTTCAGCAAGCCCACTCAATATAGCATTCATTTCATTTTCATTGAAGATAAATTCCAACTTATCATCTTTGGAAGCTAGTACAACAGGTTTTGTATAACCAGTCTCTACAACATCCCAAACATCAGCACCTAAGGCCATAATATATGTTCTCATTCTAACCTTCCAAAAAGAAAAATTTGTTCCTTCAAACATAGGAGGCTTATTGGTTGAAGTTCCTTCATTACTTTTCATTTTTAATATTACTGATCTACCTTTATCTAAAAGGAACCCGCTATGATACCAATTGTTAGAAATACTAAGACAACTAAGAGGGGGGAGTGAATCAATTGTTACTGTGCTTAAAAATTTTTATGCCTATTGAAATATCATTAATGTTCTCCAAGTGATCATCAATATTATGCAAGCCATGAACAACAAAAATAATAAATATCAATCACACATATGATATACATATAGATAGATATTCATGAGGAAACCCGTAAAGGGAGAAAACCTGTTCTTCTTTGAATGATAGGAATTTTTTTATGTTCTGTACATCATCTATATTTGAGCACCAACTCAATGTGAGGCTACCACCTCTGTTTTACAAGCTATAACTTGCAGAGATCACCAACTCTCTGGTTTATCTAGCACCTACTAGAAGGAAGCACCAATTCCCTGAGTGTTCCAGCACTAACTAGATGGAAGAAAAAACTTCCAGTCATAGAGGAACCAACCTATATAAAAGAGAACAATGGTTCTCCCTTGCACCACCCTACCACCCTGGTTTTTTTGGCTGCAACTAGATTGAAGCTACAACTCCTTCTGTTCAAGAACCCACTTGAAACTCTGAGGACAATAGTCCTCCCTAGCACCACTCTACCACCCTGAGATATAATGTTTTTTTACTTACTTTCTCTGTCTCATATATGGTCTATTAAAATTCCATGTCTCCTCTTCCTTCTTCAGCTTCTATGCTCTACTTGTTTTCTTCCTACGCACTACACTCCTCTGTCCAACTTCTCTTCAGCATATTGTTCTCTATTCTTACTCCGCATACTATACACTTCACCTCTGATCTACAGTTCAAGTTCGACTACTCTTATTCGTTCTGCATGTCTTACTCACGACGAGTTCTCTACCTGATCATCATTCGAACTCTTCATCTTCTCTGGCGGTTATTCTGAATCTATTCATTATTAGTGGGCGTTATCCTAAGATTCTCTAGCTTCTTTGGCAGTCAGAACTCTTTGTCTTCTCTGGCAGTTACAGTAAGTCATTTTTGGCTTCTTTGGCTTCTAAGCCCCTTCCTTCACATGACCACCGGCGGTGACCAAATGCCTATTCAAAAGGCACTTCCCAATCTTGATCTAGTGAGCGCTAGCTTCGTTTCTTGATATGACCTTGGGAGAAGATCTCATGTGACCACGAGATTGCGGGCGTGTCCAAAGGTGGTTTGTATCAAACTAATTTTTTTCCCGCAATTTACCTCGATCCTCCACATGTCCTTTCTCCAAAACCGTGGTTTCGATTGCGGCCAGCCTTCAGTTTTTAAAGTTTACGTATCTTCAATCCCCACAATGTGATGGGACCGTCGATATCACGATATTGATGGTGCTCTTGAACTAATGGATCAGATCTAACCTTCTTAAATAGAAGGTTGTGATCTATTTCGTGATTCGGGCTCTAGGAGTTTCAAAACTCAACCCTTTCTTTCCTCTGTACGTCAATCTTCCAGAGTTGACAATCCATTGACACGTGTCCCTCTTGGATCAACATTCGAGATATCCTTCGGGTCTCTGGACTTCGGATATTTTGAATCTCAAATTCTCATTTCTTCTGACTGGATATCTTACAAAATGGAAGATATGCTGACATTTGTTCTCCATAATCCAACAATGATACTTCGCTTTGGGACTTTGGCCTTTTCGACTCTTTGGCACTTCTCTTTTCCATGAACACTTTCACCCAAAGTCAATGATCTATTGACACATACCCTCCTACATGATCAACAATCATGAGTGACTTCGACACTTCGGGCTTGAGGAGTTTCAACTCCTATGCACTCGTTTCTCCCAGAATTCTTCCACCCGAATGCATAATCTTTTGACACATACCCCTCCTGGCGATCAACAACTAGGGTCTTCTTTAGGTCTTCAGTGTTCAGGACTTCAGGACTTTTGTCTAATCGCTGCTTCATCTCCTCTGGAGTGGTCACCTATTGAATAAGTCATAGGCAGTGGAGACCACTTGTTGTCGGTTAACACTTCCACTTACACTGTCCTTCCACTGAAGTGGATCAACAGTTGAGAATGCACCTGAAGTGATATTCATATTGGAAGGTTGAGAGCGACTTCAGACCTTCGTCCTTCTAGACTTCGAGACTTTTGACATTTTTTAGAGATGAAACTCCCAAAGTAAATCTCTCGGAGTGATGTAGCTTGCTTACGTCACTTGTTGACATGGGACGAGACAATTTCCTCTTGAAACTTGTCATCATATGATTATGCCATGTGTACTTCAACATGGTGGTTTTCATTTCTACACGGAACCCTAGTTATCTAGCCTACTTCAACACTATGGTCCACACTTATCCATGCGACCCTGGCATATGATTGAATAACCTTATAACAAGCGTTGAGGACAACGCTTTCATAAGGGTGATGGAATGTTAGATAGATAGAGAGGTAGTGGGGGGGCGGAGGGCCCATAGTGATAACAGTGGAGGTCATTCAATGTAATTTGGACTAGGTCCAGTATAGTATTAAATAATGCCTACTATGATAGTTAGATATAATAAATGTAAGAGGACTTCTTAGAAGGTTCATACTCTAGAATGTTCTTAGGTGGTTGGTAGCACTATATAAAGGGGTTCAAACAATGTAATTGGATATGAATATAAGTATTGTATTTGGAACAGTATTTCAATAGGAGGATGCCCCCATGAAGGGGCAAGTGAACATGATAGGATCTCTTCCATAATAGGATCCATTATATGGTGTTTCTCTACCTCAAGGGTTTTCTTATAATAAAATTTTTATTATTCTATATTATTTTATGTATATTTGTGTTTTTTATTTATGCAAGTATTTGGATACTAAAACTGGTATCAAAGTACTTTCCTTGGCAGACATTGTGGGAAAATAATATATTTTTTTTGTAGATTGTTTTTTTGGAGAAGAAACAAAAAGAGGGCCACCACATTCCAAACGCTTTATGCAGATTTTGGTGACAAATTTACATAAATTTATTGTAGATATGAGTTCCTCTAAGAAAAAAACCTAAGTTAAAAAAAAAAAAAAACATTTGAAATGGAGTCCAAGAAATGGAGTTATTGACATTTTGAAATATGCAATTTTCAGGGTTTTGTCTATGAACGACGACATGATTTGTCATATTTCTGTAGCATTTGGGGATTAATTTTTCAAAACAAATTATAGATCTGAGTTCCCCTTTAAAAAAAATCTAATTTAGAAAGAAAATCACCCAAATCGGAGCTCCGAAAGTTAAGATATCGCTGATTTAAAATCAACC
>SNQJ01S0188772.1:0-18304 GCA_010110895.2 Picea sitchensis
TTTTTCCTTTATAGTGATAACCAATCTTTACAATTCATAACCAGACTGGAAAAATTGAATCAAAATCATGCCAAGTGGATTGAGATTATCCAGAATCTTAATTTTGTCATAAAACATATTGCTAGGAGCTGTTTGATTTTGCAGGAATTTCAGGTGAAGACCTTTGGGTTTGAACACCTTAAGGAAATGTACAATGATGATCCATATTTCAAGGAGGCATATGAAGCATGCACGAATCCTATTCCAAGAGATAGGATCTAGTGGGCATAGTATATGATTCAAGAGGAATTGTTGTTCAAGGGAAATCAATTATGCATACCAAAATATTCAATGAGGGAAAACCTTTTGAAGGAGAAGCATAGTGGAGGATTGGTTGGACATTTCGGCCATGATAAAACATTCACACAATTGAGCAGTTCATACTATTGGCTAGGTATGAGGACATAAATGATGGAATTTATGAACATATGTAGAATCTTCCAACATGCAAAAGGTAAATGATAGAACATTGGATTATATCAACCATTTCCAATACCATAGAGGCCTTGGGATGTGATAAGCATGGATTTTGTGTTAGGACTACCAAGAATGCAAAGAGGATGTGATTCCATATTTGTGGTGGTGGATAAATTTTCAAAGATGTCACACTTTATCCCATGCCAGAATACTAATGATGCAACACATGTTGCAAATCTGTTTTTCAAGGAAGTTGTGAGACTTCACGACCTACCCAAAAGCATCATCTTGGACATATACACAAATTTTTTTGGTCATTTTTGTAGAACATTGTGGAAGAAGTTGGTGATAGATATGTACTTCATCTCATCTTATTATCCTCAGACAGATGGACAAACTAAGGTGGTAAACAAAAGTTTGGGAAACTTGTTGAGGAGTCTGGTCACTGAGCAACATAACCAGTGGGATCAGATTTTGCCACAAGCAGAATTTGCATACAACGAATCACCAAATAGAAGCACTGGAAATATCCCATTCCATATATTGTATGGAATGCAACCCATGGGAGTATCCAAGTTGAGAGACTTGGGATAGAGTGAGATCAAAAGCATTGGAGCAGAAGATTTTGGTGCTGAAATGCAGAAGCTCCATAGCCAGATCAGAGGACAATTAAAAAACTCTAGCCAAGAGTACAAGCGCAGAGTTGATCAACATCGCAGAGAAATTCAATTTGAGGTGGGAGATAAGGTTCTAGCACATCTTAGGAAATAAAGGTTCCCTAGGGGGACGTATAACAAGTTAAAAATGAAGAAGATATGACCATGTAAGATCTTGAGGAAGTTTTATGCAAATTCCTATGAGATTGAGTTGCCAGATGATGTGGGCATATCACCCATATTCAACGTTTCAGACCTTTATTATTTCAGGAAAGATGACACAGAGGGATAAAAATATCAAGATAAGACTCAGTGGGAGAAACAAATGCCTATAGTAGAAAAACCACAGATGGAGAAGATCGTTGATCAGAGAATTGGAAAAAATACCAGGAGGAAGACTTATTTTGAATATCTGGTCAAATGGAAGGGACACCCAATAAAGGATGTCAGTTTGGAAAATGAAGTTGATATACAGAAGCATGGAAATTTGGTGCAAGAGGTCACGAATAGGAGTCCATGAATTTTTGTCCAAGGGGAGTATGATGCAGGAGAATCATTAGTAAGAATGCATGGCAGGACAACTTGATGCCTGGGAATCATTTCAAAATCTCAAATGTTGGGAGTTACTGCGAATATTTTGGAGCTGATTATAAAAACGGAAGAAGATGAAACACTTGGGAGCATATGATCACAAGTGATCTGGGATTTTCACGCCGAGTCTTGAATGTAACTGAACTTAGGTATCAATTAGAGTTTTTTTCATTTTTTGAGTAGATGAGTAGTCAGAGGGAACCCTAAGGACCCTCTGAGATAAATAGAGGTTTTGTACACCTAAATAAGGTTGTTGTGAGTTAGTATGAGGTTTTGAGTTTTATTTTCTCTTTGAGAATAGTTGTAGCCATTTTTTATTTTTCCGAATGAATATAACAAAGGAAAATTGATCCAAATGCGTGATGTTGTTACTGTTTGTCATTCTCTATTATTGTGTTTTCATAAATGAATGAATTTTGTTATGAATGGATGAAACTGTGAATGCTAGTATGAGTTTCAATTGTTTCGCTTCTATTGAGTGAGTGCAAGGTGTGCACACAAAACACAAGGAGTGTGTGATGAGATCTATTTTGATTCTGAAGATTAGAAGAGATAGAATGAGACTTTCCCCTTGAAAGGAGTGCAAAGCGACTGCTACAAGGCATGCAAAGTCATCCTCAAGAACCAAGTCTTGCGTAGGAATTTGCTACAAGGAGTGCACAGATTTGGAATTTGACTTAGTGTCGAAGGGACTCCATAAGAGGAAAATTCAAGAAACACAAAATTCCGACTTGATCACAGCCATTGATCAAAGGGGAAGATCTAGACCATTGATCTAGTTCCATCGTAATTTCGACTATAGGGAGAATGGAGGTAGGGATACCCCCAAAGTTATGAAATGTGAAATCCCGACATGATTAGAGACATTGATCAAAGACAAGATCTGGACCATTGATATAGCACCATCATGATTTTGGCTATCGGGAGAACAAAGGAAAGGAGACCCCCAAAGTCGTGAAATTCAAAATCATGACTTGATCACAGTCGTTGATCAAAGGAAGAATCTAGGTCACTGATCTAGTTCCATCACTCTTTCGTCTATTGAGAGAACATATGTACGAAAACCTCAAGATTTGTGAAATGAAAAATCGCAAGGAACCTTTCATTCAAGTGTGTGGTCATGGCCTGTGGTCACATTGAAGGAAGATAGGGGAGGAGCTATTACACAGTAAACTCCTATCAGTGTTTCAGAGGTTTGGAGAATCGAGGTGATTCACATGCAAAGACCCGACACCCGAAATTGTGAAACAACTTTTGGTTTTGGCGCGTGGTCATAGTCAATGGTCTCCTGAGAGAAGCTTGTGCTCGGTTCTTATTCGCACGACAGAGTTTCATGAAAATGACCTGTGGAAATTTATTGAAGATTCCAATGGGGAATCGAAGAGTTTCACCAACTCGAAGATTGAGCATATCTAGAGACTAGGAGGTCAACAGACCATGTTGAGGTGGGGGAATTGCATCAACATAGTACATGAAGGGGCCCCACCATCTATAATAGATCGATAAACTATAAAATATTTAATAATGATTGATATTTGAAATGGGGTAAATGATAGTAGTTGTTATTGGATGAGTTGGTATAATCAATGGTGATGGCCTATGATGGGTTTGGGTGCACACTTCCATCTTATTTACAAGGATAATCTCTAGTGGACATTGTGGCACTATATGTGGAAGAGGTGTCCCCAAGTCTGCATGACTGGGTGTCACTTGTGAGGTAGATTGGGTGGGTGATGGGGTTACACATTTGAGGGGTGGAAACTGATGTTGAGGTGCATGGAATCTCACCTCGTAGAATAATGGGTTCAATATTGGAAAGGGGAAACTTCAAAGTATTCAAATTTATAACACTAAGTTTATTCTATTGTGTTCACTCTAAATGAACCACTTGAACTAGATTCATAGTGAGTTTAGTGAATTGATATGATGGTTGTCCATAAATATAAAGAAGGGGGTAAGGGTGATTAGTCCATGTACAAGCGGTAAATTTATTCTTCATTTGATTGTGGATATGGTGGGAACTATGAGTTCCCCCGTTATTACAAGCATTTCCCCCATTCCATCAGTGTTTAGAGTGTCTGGTCCTCTTCTTAGTCCTTCTGAGTGGTGAACAACCAATATGACTTGGAGAGGAGGCACAATTTTGTCCAAAATGGGAATAAGAGGATGAGGTTATATACTATATGTTTTGTGGTCCTACCATGGATTATGATGGTTGAGATCTTACTCCTGAGGAGGAAGGAATATTGGGGGGTGTTTTGACTATGAATGCCAAGATATTTTGAACAAATAAATGAATAATGAATATTCATTTCTCTCACTAGTGAGTGAGGAGGTGTTATCAGGGATGTGGTAAAACCAAGAATACCTCCCAACACTAGGGGGAGGGGGGAAAGCATTGCAAGCATATGGAGCTTCCTATTTGTAGTGTATCCCTTATGATTATGGATTAGAAATTGAGTGTGTTATTGTGGTAAATCTGAGAGAAATAAATAACAAGTGATTTTTGTAATAATGAATATGTCTGACTTTAACCCAAATTTAATAGCTAAAGATATATTCAAAAATAAATGAGCATAACACACATGTATATAGAAATTGTAAAGTAAAATTTTGTTTAGGTAGGTTGAGTTTATCTCCATGTGGGGGAAATGATAAGAAAAAATGCACATGTGTTATCGCCATATCGTCCTTCCTATCAAATTTCATTGAGCCTTCCAAGATAGATCAATGGTGGGCTCTTAAGCCACCAACTGAGAACTAGTGAAGCTATAAAAAATCAATTATAATGAGGGGTAAAGGGGAAATATCCCCAAAGAACTAGCTATATTTCCCAATATCCACACAAAATATGATTTAGATGTAGTTTCATCCCACAACCTCGACCTCTGTAGATAATCCTTTTTTTTGGCCACTAAGTTTACCTTATTCAAGTGTACCAGGGGACTCTCGGCCTAAGAAATTGGTCATGGGTCATGTAAACTCACAAGAACTGGTTGGACAAAGAAGGCATGCAAAAAACAACTAGACCTCAACAATTGCCCCTTAGGTATATCCCTTCCTTATGGAATAAGAACACTTGAATTGGAGGATTCTGAGTTGGCCAAACAATCAACCACTATGTTTTCAAAGAATGAAAAAGTTATAATAAGAGGTTGTTTTGATACCTACCCCCAAAATACTAACATAGACTAAATGATTCTTTTGTGACCTCATGTGGTGAATTTTAGTGAGTTCTTAGGGTTTTGATTTAAAAATATTTTTTAGATTGGGGTCATAAACCAACCTCATAGCTTAAGGGTCTAAAACATGGTCTATAACATGTAAGTGTATTTTGATTATTTGAGATCGATTGTGGGCACATAAAGAAGAGCATACTAATATTCAAAGGAAATTTCCAACACCTTTATATGTGTGGAGGTTGTTATGTACATGAAGTATATGTGAACAATAAATAAGTGGTTATAATTGTATCATGTGGATGGCGTGGGGCCCTTTAGTATTTATTCCAACCACAAACATTTCTACAATATTTTTGAAATTGGAAAACCGATACCTAGGTTCTAAAATATTTGGACATGTGGGGTCCTTATAACTCCTTTAAACTTCCTAAGTGTTTTTCTTGAGAAAATGAAACTATCTTAGATTTATTGATGACCTGGAAATTTAGGGTCCTTGATGCAGACCCCCTACCTACCTGACAGGAGTCCTGACCTCCTGGTCAAGGCTCATTCTTATTCCCCTAAGCCGAAGCGACTCCTTTAGATCCAGCTAGAAACTTGTTTAAATATATCCATAGATGCGAGAATGGAACTTTGCACACTACTAACTGAGCATGGCACCTTCCTTCATGTGACCATGGGTTGTGACCGTGCACCTATGCAAAAAGTGTTTTGGGACTTTGCATGTAGGGACTTTGCATGTAGGGACTTCGAAATATGAGCCACCCTTGACTCCTGGACTCCTGAAACTCCGGAAAGGGATTAGTGACCATTAGCTCCCTCTGCTCATGTGACCATTCCTCTTACCACAAGCTTAACCTAAATGGCACGTCACATTTCACAACTTCAGGGAGACTATTAGTATGTATTCATATCTAAAATCCTGAAACCCCAAAACTCTATCACCGGATCCCACAAATCCCTTCTATCGATCAATGAAGTCCATATGTATGGGATTTTCATCTCGCGCCAATTCTTGGTTGTTTGTTTCCTTGAAATCGACTTTCCTAAAATCACGAAAAATCTGCTGGTATGTCACCTACTCTGACATAATATATTTTTAGCCTTTTCTTTCCTGCCTAACATCGAGGGATATATTCCCCGCATTCCTACGAGGTACTAGTGTCGTCTAGGTCTTCCGATATGGACCTTCACTAAACCAATCCACAGGTTCTTTCATTGAAAATCCATTTCATACAAATCAAGGACCAAGCGCAGGCTTCACCCCCATGTGATCATCAGTTATGACCCACGCCAAGCCAAGAGGCGCCTTTCGTGCATTGACTTCCGGCGATGCCCAGAGAATTAAATCTCTAGACTCTTCAAACATGAAAACTGAAATCATACATTTCTTGAGATAAAACTGACTAAAATATCACCACCCTGATCAGCGTTTGGGACTTCAGAAACTAGGAGTTGAAATGAAAGAGATTTGAGTTCTTGACTCTTCAAACCTTGAAACCCAAAATTCTATTCACTAAAGGCGACTCGGAGTTTCTGCATACTGGATTTCCTTTGGATTTACGTAACTTGAAAACCCGAGGGGTTCCTTACCATAGGTTTCAGTGCGAAACAACAAATCATTCACACTACTCTTTGAGTTTCCTTACCGGAAATCGTTTCACACTACTCCGCTTCAGGATTTCACATACCCGAGGATTTGGCGTGTCGAGGACTTACGTGATATTGCAAAGGCGAGGGGTCTCACACTTGGACTCTAGGTTCAAACTCTGAAGCCCATTTACACTAAGATATTTTTTGGACATAAATAGAAGACTTAGTGCCGAAGATGAGAATCCTTTTGGGTTCCAGGCCGACTAAAACCCATTTACACTAAGCTCTTTTGGGGGTTGTGGACCGTGATGTCGAAGATGAGATGCTCCTTTTCGTGGTTTCCCGGGAGTAAAAACTTTGAAACCCATTTACACTAAGCTCTTTTTGTGGTTTCGCAAGTCGGGATTTTCGGGACTTGCAAGTGCAAGATAACTCGCACCTAGATATTCTGGGTGTCGAAACTCCGAAACCCATTTACTTCGTGACAGAGGCAAGGTAAACTCATGGATTTACTACAATGGTAGTCTTTCAAGGGGCTCACTCCGACTATGGAAAGCGAGGGAAATTTCCTGAAAAAGGTTCCTTCGAGAGGATAAACCAGGGCATAGCACAAGTCAAGTTAGATGGGTCAATCCTCGGGGGGATGGACTCATGTCCCGAACTTACACATTCCATACACTAACGGTTAGCAGATTATATCATCGGCCTGGCGTATCATCCATTATTTCAAACAAGAACAAGGCAAACGCGGTACATAAACTATTTCTGATTGTATAAAAAGAGCATCACGTCGTACATTCAATTCCAAATGAAGACATAACACTTATCAGAATTCATACATGATGCAAATGCTAAGAGGGTGCTCGTTTCTACCCAACCATAGACTCGATGATTCCAACGGTTGCCACTACAACCACCACCCAAGCTCGTTATGATTCTTTGAGACTGGGTCTCTGCTTCCTGACTCAGCGGAGATCTGGAATGATTTACTCCTTCTCCTCTATCATGACTCTGTATTTTTGAATCCCTATGGTTCTCAGCACCTTGATTCTGTCATGCACCTCTCCCCTTGCTTTCCACCTTATTTTCTGCCTTTCTCTTTTGAGGTTATTGGTGTGGCACAAATTTCTGTCGATGGTCAGTGCGAGAGCTTCGGATGGGTTGCTATCCCTCATTTACTCTTGAGAGCCTCCCACCTACCATCTGGCGGGTATTCATTACGGGTCAGTGAGCTTTGGTTTTCGAACCGCGATACAAACAGTGCGGTTTGATTCGATGGAAGTGTCACGGCCATTCCGGTAGCTTCACCCACTCTGTCATCCATGCATTGGTCTCTTCAGTACATCCCCCTCCCATCAATCATGCGGCACATATTCATGATATAATTTACATTCATCGAACTTTATACAAAATGCCGATCAAGCAGTGCATCTTTGAGTTTGCCATAGTTCTTGGCCAATATAGTTAACATAGATGGGGGAATCGGGATATTGCAATTCCTCCCATAAGGAACATCATCCTCAATGTTCTATCTATCAATATGGCGGTATGTATAGAAGTAAACAAAATCGGGATATGCATGTTTCATGGCATCTTCCATTTCCCATGTAGCCTCCTTTGGGCCAAATGTTTCCAACGCACCTTGACCTGTGCAATGGTTTGGTTTTCGGCCGAGGTTTCTTCATCCGACCATGCATTGAGGTTCTGGAAAGAATTATTCCTCCATTTCCACCTGGATCATAAATTAGTCAATTATATGATTAGAATCATGTACATATTTCTTCAATAATGAAACATGGAAAACAGTATGTGCTTTTTTACTATGGGAGGAAGTGTAGCCTATAGTCTCTACAGGTCTAACTCTATCTAGAACTTCAAAGGTTCCATAATAGAAGTTCAATGAGCGCTTTGAATCTCCCATCCTCGGGGAACTCTTCTGGGCCTAACTCTGATATATATGTGGTCTCCCATCTTGAAATCTCTAGGAATTCTCTTTCTGGCTAGGCATAACTTTCTATCGTCATCGAACCTTTAGATGTAAACATCTGAATTACTTGTTGTTCATTTCTTATAACTTTTCTATCTGTCTTGTCCGACCTTTAGATCTTGTTTTATCTGAATTACTTGTTGTTCCATTTCTTTCAACATGTCGGGTCCAATAGTAACTCTTTTTACGAGATTACTCCAACTGACTGGAGTGTTGCATGGCCTACCATAGAGAACTTCGAAAGGACTCATCTTGGTAGCCGTTCTTGTAGGCAAATTCCACCAGTGGTAGGTAGTCTTCCCACTTTTTGGGTTGATGCATTACATGCATCCTTAGCATGTCTTCTAATATTTGGTTCACTCTTTTCGTCTGTCCATCGGTTTGAGGATGATAGGCTATACTAAACAACAATTTGGTCTCTAGACCAACCATCAAGGATTTCCAAAAGTTGGAAGTAAATTTCATGTCACTGTCAGACACGATCTCTTTTGGCATACCATGTAGTTTGAATATCTCCTTCATGAATATGTTAGTGATGTCTATTGCCTTGTAAGTCGATTTGATGGGGATAAAATGAGCGGACTTGCTCAATTTATCCACCACTACCATGATGGCGTCATTTTGTTTGGTCAAGGTTGGTAATCCGGTGATGAAATCCATGGAGATGGTTTCCCATTTTCATTCCGGGATTGGTATAGGTTGTAATAATCCTGTTGGGTGTCGGTGTTCTTCTTTAACCTGTTCGCACTCTATGCATTTGGCTAAGTATTCAGCTATGTCTTTCTTCAATCTAGGCCAATAGAATTGTTTCCTGGTGGTCGTGATCATCTTCTGGTATCCTGGGTGACCAGTATAGGGTCTTTTATATATTTCATCCATTATGAACCTCTTCAAGTCATCACAATATGGAATATACAATCTGTTTATGTAAGTTAGCATACCTCCATCTATCATTTGGTAGCCTTCATTCTTTATCCCTGTGGTTTCTTGCTCTAGGTATGAGGTCACGGTCTGGAAGAATGTGTCTTTTTCTTGTGCATTCATGACTCTTTCCTTGACATCCGTCTCGCAGGTGCTCATAGCTACCAAGTGAATTGTTTTCATACTTCTGCTAATGGCATTGGCCACCTTATTTTCCTTTCCTTTAATATGTTTGATTTCAAAATCAAACTCACTAAGGAGGGCCATCCACCTAGCTTGTCTATCATTGAGCTTTGGTTCGTCAAATAGATATTTCAATCCACAGTGGCATGTCATAAGTACAAATTTCCTTCCCAGGAGGTAATGCCTCCACATTTTTAAGGCGTGCACTATGGTGGCCAGCTCTAAATCATGGGTCACATAGTTGACTTCGTGCTCATTGAATTTTCAGGATTCATAGTATACCAGACTTCCTACTTGCATAAGGACTCCTCCGAGCCCTTCCTTGCAGGAATTTGTGCACAGGAGGAAGTTAGCTTTGGAATCGACGATATTCAACATGGGTGTGTGGGTCAGTAGATGTTTTAAGGTTTAAAATCTTTCTTCACATTTTTGTGTCCATGTGAATTTAGCCCCCTTCTTCTGGAGGGAAGTGACTGGACAACCAATCTTGGAGAATCCTTTTATAAATCTCCTATAGTATCCTACTAAGCCCATCAAGGATCTGATATCCAAAATGTCCTTAGGGGTAGGCCATTCCATGATAGACCTGACCTTGTCAGGGTCTACTGCTACTCCTTCAAATAGGACATGGCCCAAGTAATGTATTTTCTTCTGGAAAAAGTCACACTTGCTAAATTTGGCATAGAGATGATGTTCTCTTAGCACTTGAAGTACAAGCCTAAGGTGTTCCTCATGTTCCTCTCTATTTTTGGAGTAAATTAATACATCTTCAATAAAAACCAGTACAAATTTGTCCAGGAATTTGCTGAGCACATTGTTCATCAAGCGCATAAAAGTGGCAGGGGCATTGTTTAATCCAAATGGTACTACCACAAATTCATAGTGACCATATATCATTCTGAAAGTAGTTTTGTGGATGTCTTCACCCTTGATTCGGACTTGATAGTATCCATTTCTCAAGTCAATCTTTGAGAAGATGGAAGCACCTCCCAATTGATCGAACAGGTCATCGATCCTAGGTAAGGGGTACTTGTTCTTTATGGTTACCTTATTGAGTTGTCTATAATCTATGCACAGTTAGAGGGTATTGTCTTTCTTTTTCACAAACAGGACTGGTGCTCCCCATGGAGACACGCTGGGCCAGATATAGCCTCTGTCCATCATTTATTTTAGTTGTAATTTAAGCTCAAATAGCTCAGGTGTTCTCATCCTGTAGGGTGTCCTAGACACTGGCACCGCTCTTGGTGCAAGTTCTATCGAGAAGTCAATGTCCCTTCTCGGAGGTAGACCTGATACCTCTTCTGGAAACACATCTCTATAGTCTTTTAGTGTGGGGTGGTCTTCGAGGCTTGGTTTGTCACCTTTAACTGATTCCAACACCTGTATCACATATAGTGGACATCCCTTCCTACAATACTTTCTCATTTGAAGGGATGATATTTTCCTCACTGAGACAGGTTTTTGGATCCCTTGAAGGGTTATCCTTCTCCCTTCTTCACTTACACATTCTAAGGTTTTATGGTAATATTTTTGTCTAGATTTATATGTGGCTAGCCAGTCCATACCAATCAACAGATCATACGATCCTAGGGGTAATATGTTAAGGGTTTCTTGGGTGGGGAATTCACCCATAGTGAATTGGCAATATGGTATGACTTCCATTACTTTTCTTTTGGTGTCAGTGGCTAACTGTATCAACCATGGCTTGGCGTGTCTCTGTGGCTATAATTTACACTTTTCAACAACCTTAGGAGCTATATAACTCAAATTTGAACCAGGGTCAATTAGAATAGACACTAGATGGTTGGTGATCATACCTTCCATATCCACCACTGAAGCTTGGTGGTGAGCTTGTTTATTATCCATGGCTGCATAAATTTGTGGCATACTCTTGGCCACGTCATTGACGGTGGTAGCTTCTTGAACGTTGTAAATTCTCCGACTATTCTATTGTCAGTGCGGGCAGTCCCTCAATAGATGCTCTTCTCCACCACCCCAACATTTCAAGGGTTCTTTCTTTGGGTTATCAATCCTTCCTGGGGTAGATCCAAAATGTTTGTTTCTTCTTTGGGAGGGGAAATTATGTTGGTGTACACTTCAGGTTGGGAAGCTCATCCTTCAGTCCTTTTTATAATTTTTAAATCTTCGAGATTTAAACCCCTTTTTCTGGAATCCCAAACTATTCTTCTGCTTCCAGCCTTCACGAGGTTATGTCCGATGCCCAAGCTATTCATAACAATATCTTTCCTTTTGGATAGTGTCTTCTAGGGTCTTTGACTAATCAAACTCAATCATGTTTTGATATTCCTTAGGTAGTCCACTGATGAATCGTTGCACCTTTGCCTTTTCTTCTTTTATATAGGGTACGTACCTCAACAACTCGAGGAATTTTCTGACATATTCCTCTATGGTGAGTTTCCCCAGCCTGAGTTCATAGAATTATTTAGTCTTTTCGTTGAAATACTTTTCTGATATATACTTATTCCTGAAGTATTTCTGAAACTGTTCCCAAGACAAGCCCTCTTCGTGAATCCCTTTTACATTCTTAAGGTCTTCCCACCAAATGGAAGCCTTTCCATTCAATTTGAAGGTGGCTACTTGGGCCTTCAAATTTTTTGAGATGCCATGAACTCTCAAATACTTCTTTAGTCCAAGTAGCCAGGTCTCTGCTTCCTCTCCCTTCTTTATTTCATCGTCGAAAGAGGCTGGTTTGGCCTTCTTGAATTGTTCAAGATTATGATTTTTGGAATGATTTCACTTCTTCCATTTTCTTTGGGAATAAGAACTAGTTCTACTACTAGAAGATCCCTCCGAGTCACTAGTTTCCTTTCCAGAGGAATCATCTGATGCTTGTCCCTTATCTCTAGGGTGAACCTTTCTTGAAGTGATCCTCCCAGTGTGGCCACTTAAAGGACCACGTTTCCATATCTCAGGTGGAATTTGACTTTTATTTCTCTATTGTTGGTCCACGAGACTGGTGTCAGGTTCGTGCTGCAATTGTCTTTGTATGTCGAATAAACTCTGCAGTAAGACTGAATTAATTTTTATTTTCTTCTCTTTCTCTTTTATCATCCTCTCATCGTTGGCCTTACATCTCTGTAGTTATACCATGAGGCTCCTCATAATCTCAGCTAGATCTGGAGGGGTCCCTACCACCCTCCTTTTGTGATACTCTTTGTCTCTATTGTGGGAGCCATCTCCCACTTCGTGGTGAGTCACCATTCTATGCGTCTATAGTTTCCCGCAGTTGATCGTCCACTTGTGTGCAAAAGAAAAATGCTTGTTGTTAGTCAATATTTATATTCATTCATAACCAACACATAGTTCATATTTTTCACATGCATACACACAATAGGAGTTTTCATTCTTAACTTTGACTTGTGATTAAGGGGGTTAAGATAGAGGGTTACTCCTTTTAAGAGTACATCGAATGGAGTCTTTGTGCAACCCGTTCATGAGACCAAGCAGGCCAAGTGTTGTAACCTTGCTCTGATACCAATTTGTCACACACCCACTACGACATAATATATTTTTTTCCTTTTTCTTTCTCCTTCTTTATCGAGGGATAGATTCCCCGAATTCCTACGAGGTCCTAGCATAGGCTAGGTCCTCCGATCGAGACCTTCAATAAACCAATCCACTGGTTCTTTCATTGAAAATCCGTCGTGTACAACTCAAGCACCAAGCACAGGCTTCACCTCCATGTGATCATTGTTTATGACCCCTGGGCTAATCCGGGAGGCACCTTTCACATTTCACGACTTAGCGATGCCCAAGAGTCGTGTCTTTTGACTCTTTGCTGAGAATTGGAATTGACATTCTTATTACCCTATTTTACTATTCACCTATACCTTTTTAGACCTCTCTAAAGCTTGAGTGAATGACAAGAATGCTATCACTTTCTAGTATTAAGGTCATAAGGCAAAGTATGGTTAATTCATGTATTTTGTGGTTTATTGAGTTAAGGAATTAAATATTTCATCTACTAATGCTCGATTTGTCATATGATCTTTGACCCCTAGATGACTAGAGTTCCTGTACCATCTCTATCATGATCCAGTACCTATGCACCAAGATTCATGCTATCTGATCCAGTACCAAATGCATCCTAAATCTTACCTGTCATGATCTAGTACCAACGAACACACTATGTTATGGTCCGGTACCAATGGCCACACTCTGTCATGATCTGGTACCACCTTTTGTGCCCTGTTGAGATCCGGGAGTACCATCTACCTATTACGATCCGATACTCATATGGAAGAGCCCAATGCACTAAGTTAAGTGCCAGATCTCGCCTAAGTAAAATGCTGGGCATCTATTTTCTATGATAAGGATAGTTTGTTAATTGCCTCATCCTCATGTACTTCGTGTCATGAGGATGATGCCGAAGATGTAACCGAATGATAAACTTAAACAATTGGTTGATTTGCAAATCCCTTCACCTCCTTGTGTTTCATGATGCAGACTATTAAATAGCCGTGGAAAGGATGGTAGAAGAGGAGGAGAGTTAGCATGTTATCAATGTGTAAGAAACGTATGATAATATAGAACATTTCTGAGTAAATATTAATGAAAAATCCATTTCATTCCTATATTCTGATTATCTATGATTGAGAATGAGTTGAGTTGTTAAAGAGAGTTTTTATTTTATGTGTTGAAGTGTGAGTGAGAGTAATGTGTGCATTAGAATCAATATTCTTGTAGACTTCAACAACTAACCTGTTGAAGAGGCAAGGGCCCACTGCCCAACAAAGGTCAGCCTATTTGTAGATTAGCATTAGTGTTTGTTTTCAATAGTCTAAACATTAAATTAGTTAAAGTTTCAACTCTGTTTGATGATAGAAGTAGAGTTTAGATTAAGATTTCCATTTTATAATTGCTTAGATCTTTAATTACTCTATTTTTACATGTACTTTGTGTCTGTTCTCATGAGTTTGGTTTCCTCGAGTGATCATAGCTATTGGCAGCGATAGTCAAAACTACTTGGATAAGACCTAGTGAAGTTCAGTGTGAACCACAGCAGAACCAACATATTGACTGTTGAACTACCTATGCTATGTTGAATGATGTGTGATTTCCTTTTAGAAAGTATGGATTGTATAATTAGTTTCTGGGTCAAACATCAGAGTTCATCTATCAACCAATTCCATCTCATACTTGCATGTTCCATAATGGAATAGATAGCATCTCTGTGAAAGACAACCAAAGTACATTATAGTTTTCTATTTTGATTTGTTTCAAACCTGTATAATCTAGTTTAATTCTATACTTGTGACATTAGGAATTACCTTTCTTACTGGTGTCTTGTAACTCTGTTGATTACGAATCCCGGATTGATAATTAATGAGTGCATTATATTAGACATATAAGTAGCACAACATTTTGGCACCATTGTCGGGGAGTTGCAAATGGTAGGAAGTAATTTTTAGCTTAGATTGTTTGCATAAATTTTAATGTTTTAAAAGGATTCTTGAGGGAGGAGGATAAAATGTTTAAGACATGAGTGAAGAGCCATGTGGCCACTAGAGTGGGGTTCTCTAAAGCCAGGTTGCCTTCTTACCTTCTAGATAGAATTAGGATTTCAATTCAACTAAAAAATCAAATTTCCATTTTATGCATAGATATAGAGATAACAATGATAGATTTGTAAGCTCCAAAGATTCAAAAACAAAACCCCCCACTAATCCAACTAACAATGGTGCAGGAAAAATTCCACCAACAAAAAATTCAAGGGGACCCAGCGAGGCTCCAGAAGGAGAACCTAAAACAGAAGAATCAGTATTGGGACAGGTAGAACGCGAGTCTGCTGAACATTTGGGAGACACAGAAAATCCAGTTTCTAAACCATCCATCAGTAGAATGGCAGAAGAAGAAGGAAATGAAACTACAGAGACTAAGACCTTTGGGTTTCTAATCTTGGATATTTCCAGAAATGTCATCATGAAGAATATCCCACTATCATCGTTACCTACTTTCAGAGTTATGTCAACTAAAGATCCAGATTTATTTTTATTTGAGTTTGACATATTATGTAGAAGCTATAACTACTCAAACGATGCCCAAAAACTTAAGCTTTTTCCTGCTACAATGAAAGATTTAGCCTTAAGATGGTTCATGAACTTAGGAGAAAACAAAATCCTTTCTTGTGATCAAATGAAAGACACATTTTTACGAAAATACCAAGACTATTGTAAGGATAATATTAAAAATGACATTTTTAAAATGCATCAAACAAAAGATGAAAGTACTAAAGACTACCTAGAAAGGTTCTTATACAACTATCAAAAGTCAAAACTATTCACCTTAGACCCAACTGTAGTAAGAACAGTATTCTTGAAAGGTCTTAGGGATGATTGCATAAAAGTTTTAAACTTGTTGAGTTCAAGATATGTACACCAAAAACATTTTGCAGAAATTGCAGATTACTGTAGGAGATACTCAAGAGGACAAGCTAAAATGGGCAAAGGACCAAGAGATCCTTTTAGCAAAAATACAAAACAAAGTTTAGGGACTGTCACCAGAATTGAATTAGGAAACTTATTGGAAAACCTTAAAACAAACATCTTGAGTACAATAAGTAACTGATTAGATACTCTGAAATTGAAAAAGAAACAAGAAGAAGATGCTTTAGCAATATTTTGTCATAGATGTCGAAAGAAGCACAATAACGAGAAATAATGCCCATTAAATGTCATAGAAATCTGTGGTCTATGTACTCTATAACACCCCACATCTGAGTGTCCAACCTTGCTTGAATTACAAGCCATGTATAGGGGAGGAGGAGTCTCACAAGAACAATCATACCCTTCTAGAAGACCTTGGAGAGCCCAAAATCCCAATACAATTTATGATCCTAATACACAATATCAACAACAACAATGGGGTCCTTCCCCAATGACTTATCCACAATGGACACCTCAACAAACTCAGCCTTGGAAACAAGGTTGGAGGGGACCTATATATGGAAATCCCTCTTACCCTACATATCCACAATAACCTGCAAACATTTCCCAATTACTACCTGGATTCAACCAACCACAGATGCAAGATTTACTCCCACCTTCTATACAACAACAATTTACAACCCCCTTGAATCCTAATCAATAGAAACAAGTATCTATAAATCCCAATAAACAACCACAAAACCAAGTTTCCCACAATCCTCCAAGACCAAGAACAATCCCTGCCCAGCCAATCCCTAATCCCAATAATCGACCCACCCAGCCTATACAGAACATAGAAGTTCAAGCCTTTCCCACCTATGAAATTCAACTATGATCTGTGAAAGTTGTAAACCAATCAAATCCTACAGTAATAATTCAAGAAGAAAATGATAATCATTCTGAGGAAGAAAACATTCAAACCACCCCTATAGAAGAAGAGGCCTCCCCTCCTATCCCAATCACTTCTCAGTCTGTACGAGTACCCCAACAAATTAATCTTCCACCTTACCCTGAAAGACTATTAGTGAAGAAACCTGACCCACCCTTACACAGAGATATAGAAGATGAATTACGAAATGTGTGCATAAAAGTACCTCTTATACAAGCTATTAAGGATATCCCTAGTTACTCCAAAATTATAAGGGATCTTTGCATTAAGAAATCGATAAGGAAGAAGAAGGAACCTCCTCTTGTTCAGATAGTGGGACAATTATCTGAATTCATTTCTGAAATGCCATACAAGTATAATGATCCTGGAAACCCAGTTGTCACTATTGAAATTAATGGCATTTATCTACCAAACACACTCATTGATTTGGGTTCAGCTATTAATGTAATGCCCTTTGACACTATGCAGAATCTTCAAATCAATCAACTCAGACCAACCCAAACCATGATCGAGTTGGTAGATAAGTCAGTCATTAGCCCTGCAAGAAGTCTCGATGATGTCACAGTCACCCTAGCTTCTTGGGAATATCCAGTAGACTTTTTAGTCATCTATTCTAAATCATCCTCCAAACCAGGACACCCTGTGGTTCTTGGCCACCCTTGACTGGTCACATCAGATTCCTTTATCAGTTGTTAGTCTGGTGAGATGACTATATCCAATGGCACACATAGCCAAAAACTTGTTCTCTTCCCTCCTGCCCAACCGGCATAGGAAATAACTATTTTGTTAGAAAACCCTTATGGAGATGAAGATTACATCAGACCTCTGTTAACACTTGAACAAGTAAGAGGAATACAAGAACAATTAGATGAACAAGTCTTAAGATTATTTTTGGCTGACACAAATTGCATTGAATACCCAAGGTCTTTTGCAGAATTGTCACATATTTATAGTTCTGAATTTCAACAAACTTGGCACCCTGATATCACTCAATTATACACTTTATCACCAGCCTCCTTAGATAAGGAATAAATTACTGAACTTGTTGACATTAGCCCAGGAAAACCTTTGTATATCAACTCTAGTTTGGAACCAGAACAAAAGACACAAGTGATTGAAATGCTCCAAAGACAATTTGATGCCTTTGCATGGGATTATGCAGACATGAAAGGCATGCACCCTGACACATGCACACATCATATCTACACTAATGACCAAATCAGACCAGTCATATAGCCTCAGCGAAGGATGAATCCATCCCTTAAAGATATTGTAAAAGAGGAATTGCAAAAACTCGTCCGAGCCAATCTCATATACCCCATTTCAGATAGTCAATGGGTATCTCCACTTGTCATAGTTCCCAAGAAAAATGGTAAGTGGAGGATATGTGTAGACTTCTG
>SNQJ01S0188773.1:16015-33655 GCA_010110895.2 Picea sitchensis
GTGTGTTTTAAACAATTTTTTTTATTTTTTTGTATTTTTTAGTTTTAATCTAGTTTTTTTTTATTTAATTTTAATTTTAATATGTATTTCTTAAATTCTTTTTGTGTTTTTGTTGTATTTTTGGTATTTTTAGGTGAATTATTGTTGCATTTTTCAATTTCTTTTTTTATTCTTTTAAAATTTGTTTTTATTAATTAATTTTTATTTAAAAATTCTTTTCAATTTTGTTTTTTAGGATTTAAAAAATCAATTTTTTTTAATGTTAATTACTTTTTGTAACTTTTTCTTAAAAAGAAGTTTAAAAAATTGGATTATGAATTTGTTTTATAAAAAATGCATTTTTTTCCATTTTCTTTAGAGAACACGTTTGTAAAGTTTTTTTTCTTTCCAATTTATTTATTTATTTTATAAAAAAATAAAATAAATTTAATAAATAATTTTTGAGGTAATGATTTAGGAGTCTATTTTTAGGATTTTATTTGTGATGGTAGAATTCGCCCAGGCCACGATTTCAATTGAATACTAATTTTAACAAAAAAAAAAACGATGCTACTAGGTAACATCACTTTTCGATTTAAGGGTCAATTTTAANTTTAGGATTTTATCTGTGATGGTAGAATTCGCCCAGGCCACGATTTCAATTGAATACTAATTTTAACAAAAAAAAAAACGATGCTACTAGGTAACATCACTTTTCGATTTAAGGGTCAATTTTAAGGTTCTTGTCCGCAACGGTATCAATTCTAAAGATTACGATTTCAAAATAGTCATAATTTTAACCACCCCCCCAAAAATGGTGCTACTGGTAGTGCCACTTTTTTATTCGAACCACTAAAATTGACCTCTAAGAAAATGAGAACTTTGGAGAGTTCTCATTAAGTTGGTAACTTTGTTTGTTCTTATGCTGAAAAATCCTTTCATTCTATTATTTCCATGAGTTCCATAGCTAAAATCCTGGGAAGGAATTCCAAGCTCTATTGAGGATTAGACTCTCAAAATTCTTTTATCACTAGTTGCCTAGATTTTTGTTGAGGTCCTCTCTGTTTCAATCTATTTTCCAAAACAGGCTAGATCTGTTATCCCAAAGGAGGGATGTCTTGCTACATCTGTTGAAGAGATGCTCAAATAATTGTTCCTCCAATTTCCAAATACAACACATAGATGGGCCTTCATAACCTATTGAGAGTCATTGATCTCATGTTAGCATATTCTTTCTCACTAGAAGTGAGAGGAAAGTTGAATGTTTTGGCCACAGGTCTTAATTCCAAACTTCCCCCCAGTATTCGAATTCTTCTCTATTAGTTCTAGTTTGGCCAACAACTCATAATCATTTTAACCTTGTAGTTCTCATTACCTTCTTGGCCCTATCACTGTATATCTTTTCCTTCCCTAAACTTTATCTGCCATGCCTGGAGTTGGGCCTCCATTTCTCTTCTTCCATATTATTCCCATTCTATCAACAATTTATCACACTCTTTCCACTTTCTGTCTGATAAGATTTGGTGGTTTCCATGTTCCTCCTAATACTGGGATATTGTGATCAAATCTTTTTCTAGTAGATTGTATTTAAGAGGTCATAGAGTTTCATTATTCTCAAGAGGTTGTTCTTGTTTCCATGAATCAATCTAGAGGAGTGCCAAATGGTTATTTCTAATTTTCGAGAAGTAATATCTTTGAACTAGGTCGTGATTATTCCATGTGTTGTTCCAAATCAAGGATCCTTGACATTCTCCATCCGTATGAACTAGCTCAGTCTCTCATATGTGAGTTCCATATTTTTCCTTCTAGAATTTATCCCAAAGATCTTGTGGT
The DNA here is from genome assembly GCA_010110895.2 of Picea sitchensis. Taxonomy (NCBI): domain Eukaryota; kingdom Viridiplantae; phylum Streptophyta; class Pinopsida; order Pinales; family Pinaceae; genus Picea; species Picea sitchensis. The sequence continues at coordinate 17,828 of SNQJ01S0188773.1, forward strand.
CACTTTATCCATCTCCACTAAGTCATGGCTGCTATGGATTTCCCCATTAGGGAGGTTTCTTGATGCTTAGAAGACATACTACCTTTAGGGAGCAAAATTTCTCCCATGCTACCAGTGACCATTTTTTCTCCTTCACTAGGCATCTTATCCAAAAGTCCTTAGATACCAATTATTCCTTTAAAATATACATGTTAGCATCTAACTTGATTCAAAATTAATTCTTGATCATATTGAGGTGATTTTGATAAAAATGATGTTGTGCTTCTTATAAAAAATCTCATAAATTGATGATTAATTTGAAGAATTATGAGATAACACAACAAAAAAATAAAAGAACTGAAATACACAATATCAATGACATATATTACTTCATCTTCAAGTCCTCTTTAGATAACGATATTGCGCTTCATAATCTCAATATGTCAAATTACATTACAATATGGACTTACAAAAGCCAATTTTATGGACTCTCTTTAATTCCGCCGCTCAAACCCAGAAAATGGGTTTATCATTGAATTCCTTGTGAAATTATGAGAAACATGTGTATAAAGTCGACCATATTATGAACTGGCTCAATTTTACCCTCTTTACATGCCAAATGATGCACTATAGCACTTATTAATGGAAATATGGACTAATACTTTTATAAATGACCTCTTAGCACAAAAATAACATCACCATTGAACTCCTCTCGGAAAAACAAGAAAAATGAGTATAAAGTTGGCTATGTTTGGACAATATACCTCATGGCATACATATCGAGACAATACCAAATTAGGCTCCTCTTCTTGCATGCAAATGTATGCAATCCATACCATACTCGGCCTCAGGATCTGTGCCTGCATCGGATAGTGTGCCTTCATTGGGACCTATGTCGGGGTTGGATCATGCACCTCTATTTAGGACTAGGTCCGAACCTCCACGGGAAATAGTTGGAAACTTGAAACCAAATTTGGTGGAATCTCCGTAACAGGTGGTGCCCATAGCGTAACCGTTAAATCATTAGTTTGTTGGATGGTAGGTTAGGGGATCAAACCCTGCCAACCTCTGTTTGTTTTTCGGCTTGGTTATATTTTATGGTGGATATACCATATGGTTAACATATGCGGAGGCATATAGTTTTAATACCCCACGGATCTCGGAACACGGTTATGTGATATACTATGCGACCATAAATTATGGGTCTAAGGCTTAGCCCTTGACCCTTTTTCCTGCCCATTCAAGCCTTATACAACCTTAAATATTTGTGAGACCATTCATATATTAAGTCTCATCGTGTGGTCTATTGGTAAAGGCGCTTGGGTAAGGTTATGGGAGGTCGCCACATGACGACCTTTCATTGGTCTATCCCTTGCCATGTGTCAACACATAACTGGTCCACTTGGACTTCCAAGTCACTTTTCCAACTGGACATTCCATGTCACCTGCATGCCACATGTTGCCATATGAGGTTGCCTACTTCATCATTGTATGACCTTTAAGGTCAAGCCACATGCAATCCTTGTAGTGGTGACACATGTCACCTTTGACCCTTTGACTTTTTCCTTTTTTCCTTGGTTGACTCAAATGCTGCCCAACCATATATTTTGCATACGAACTCTATTTGGGGCGATTTTTTCGTTATTGGAAAGATATTGCCGAGATATATGCATTGATGGTGGTTTTGAGAGAATTTAGATGGTTAAATTTTGAGTATTTATGTATCCTTCTAGACCTCTGTGAGCATTCTGGATCCTCTAGGACCTTTATGAGCGTTCCTAGATCCTCTTAGATCAACCCCAACATAATAAGTAACAGTTCCTTTGCATGTTTCTGATTGATTTGATCATTTTTGAAGGATATGAAAAAATGGATAAAAGGTAGAGGGGAATGGAGCTCAAAATAGAATTAATGAGCAGAAACCTCCCTGACAGGATAAGGAAGAGGAAACTTTAACTTGCAAGGTTTTCTTCAATATTACAAAGAAGGGATTACAAAGAGATGTTATTGGGGGATATATCTATTAAGGGATCCTCTAGGTAGGGTGATGGACGGGATGATTCTTGTAATTCCAACACTCTAGCTATATTATTTTGGGTGGATAAAGGGGCGTTGAAGATGAAAATTTGTGATTTTTCCTAGTTAATTAGAGCACCATAAACCATCATAAGTGTATGGAAGCTATATTTTAAGGAAAAGGGTTCTCGGATTGTAGGGACTCTTATAAGGAGTGTGCCATCCACAAATTGAAGGTCGAATAGGGCTTTAGATTTTGAGTGAAGACTCACCCCTTTGATGTACCCAAAGGAAAACAATTGCTCAAGGAACTGACCCAAGCCTTCCTCTATGATTATGTAGAAGGAGAGGGATAAGAGGTCCCCTTTCCTTATGCCCATGGATGAGTTAAAAGTAGTGTAAAGGTTTTCATTAGCTAAAATAGAGAAAAATAAGTAGAAGAAACCAAATTCTTAACCCATCTGATCCAACTAGTGTTGAAACTAAAGGTTGTGAGCATGTGTTTGAGGAAGCTCCATTTTATCCTATCATAGGCCTTAGACATATCTAGTTTGATCATCATTCTTGGGCTTTTGTTGGATTTTACATAGGCAATAGTACCATGGGCTAGGATGATATCGTCGAGAATTTTCATGCCTTCTACAAAACCCTCTCTCTCTATGGAGATGATAAAGTTCAATATAGACTTCAAATAATTAGAAATTAATTTGGAAATTACTTTATAGATCACATTACATAAGGATATTGGTCAGAAATTATTTGGATTTTTTTCTTCTCTCTCCTTCAGAATTGTTGTAAGGAAGGTAACATTGAAGGCTTGTAGAACAATTCCTGAGGTCCATGATTTCTCCACCACATCCTAGACTTTATTTCCTATGATCAACCAATAATTATGAAAATATATGTGGTAAATCCATTTCTCCCAAGGGATTTTTTGGTTTCCATTTATTTAACAGTTTTATCCACCTCCTCCATAGTTGTTGGACACATTAGTCTAAGGTTTTTCTCTAGTGACATTAGGATTGAAATATATTGGAGAATGTCTTGGGTTTCTTATTCCTATTCATCCTATGGTTATTTTAGTAAGCCACTGAAGTGGTTAAGTAATAACTCTTCTATTTCTTCATATTTCTCGATCTTCTCACCTGCAATTTTTTTTATTGTTGTTATTCTATTTCTACTTCTTTGTTTGAGGTGAGCATCAGGGACAAATTTGTTTTTCTTTTATCCTTCCCTTAACCATTTCACTCTAGAATTTTTCTTCCACATTGTTTCTTCTTGTTTTTCTATTTGGTATATCTCATTTTTTAGTTGTCCTTTTTTTAGTGTGTTAATTTCTTCAAATATGCCCTTCTGTATTATTTCCTTTTGTAATAGCTCCATCCCCTTTTCCAATTTTTATTTCACTTTAGAGATGTTCCAAAAGACTTATTTATTGAAGGTTTTTAAATTTTTGTTCACGTATTTCAGTATCTATTGGAAACTATACATATTTGTTTCATCCTTTTCTTGTATTTCATTTCACCATAAGTTTAGTTTTGTAGGAAGTCTCGATGGACTATAAAAAAATTCTCAAATCTAAATGGTCTTGGAATTTGGAAATCATTACTACCTCGGGAGAGTATGATCAACAAGTGGTATGATCCTGTATAAGGTAGAACCTCTACTGAAAAGGACTCCCCCCTATGGAACATACTCTCTAAAACTAAGAAATAGTCCAATATCTTCGCTATTTGTTGAGGGCCTCCCCTTTTATTGTTCCATGTATATAGTCCATTGTTGGTTGGAATGTCAATTAACCCTAACTTCTATATGGTTTATTTAAACATATGGATATCAAGGTTCAACCTCCTAGATCCACCTTTTTTTGCCTATAGGTATTTAATAATATTAAATTCAAATCCCATGATCTAGGGTCTATCTTTTAGTAGCAAACCCTGGCATTTGATCACATCTAAAAAGGCTCTCTGAGAGGAAGGAGTGGGGGGGCATAACCATTAGAAAAATATCCCTTCTCTTCCTAATCTTTTTGGTTGAAATTTTCCAAGATGATTCTTATATATGTAGATAATATTTCCATACAAATTATCTCTAGGTTCCAAAGGAGTGTTAGTCTACCTCATGCACCATTAGTTTCTACTACCTCTACTTTAAAATGTCTCCATACTTTTTAGGCTATCTAAATCATTTTTTCTTTATTACTATTAGTTTTTTGCAACATCATTATAGATGGTTTTTCCTAGGCTATGTGTTTTTTGAGGATCCTATGCTTAGAAGGAACATTCATTCCTTTGATATTCTATGATATAATATTCATCTCAAAATTTTGGTTGGTTGGAGAAGAGGATTTCCAGAATCCTCATGGTTTTCCCTAATTTCACCAACATGGCCCATGTTTCCTTAAGTAATTGTTTTGAATATTTATTTCCTCATTTCTTCTCCTTTGATCCTATATTCTTCTATACTTTCAGGGGATTTCTTTTAACTCCAAATCAACCTATCGAGGTATTGTTTTGTGTTTGGTTCCCAATCTTCCATTTTCCTTTTATCAAATCTCTTTGCAATTGTTTTATTTGATTCTCTAGAATATTCTACTTATGTAGCGCTCCATGCTCTACTATTAAAGCTAGAATGTGAAAATCTATATCATCAAGTTCCATATCTATTGTTTTCTTGTCCTCATATGACACTTGTTTAATGTTTTCCTCTATTTAAATACCCTATATGTCATGTCCTTTCTCATAGGTATCCATCTTGTCTTGTTGTGTGTTGGTCTTCCTTCTTTCTTGTTATTCAAGTAATTATTATAATTGTGTTGTTTTTCCTTAGTCCATATCGGATAATCCCTTCCCTTTGTAATCTTCATTTTTCTCCTCTATCGGTGCTTGGAATTTGTTTGGTGAGATGTTGGTTTCTTGGTTCCCCTTATTATGATTTATTTTGAATTTCCTCTTGTTTGGAATTTTTTTAAACCCTTCTTTGTATTATTCTTCTCTTGCTTAGCCTAATTCTTTTGTTGCATTCTTTGGGAAGTCTTTGAAAAAGTGTCAGTGTTCATGGAATTTATTGTAGAAAATGGGGATGTGCTCATAATATAGTGTTTGATTCCACTCATTGTCCTAGTATGAGATAGTTATCGAGTACAATGCTACTTATATATGCATATACATGAAAATCCTAACATTGGATGTGTAGCGTCACATCTTGGTTACATCCCATATCTTGAAAAACATTCCTAGATTATCCCCTACACCCTACATGGTTTCCTTTTCATATAATTCCTACAACAAAAAATACATTATGATCCATACTCTAGCAACTATGAAGTCCACCATTTTCGATGAGAACCTTTATATCTAGTATATCATGCGAAGGGCAACCAAATTAAACAAATATGGACCTTCTTCAATTATCCTATCTCATTCATTAATACAGTAAAAAAATACCATAAACAATCCCTTTGAACCATCTTTTAGGTCAATGTGTCCCTTAAGTTTCCACCAAAAATTCAATGAAGTGATTAAATCCCTCTTAGAGGGGTAGATAAACATGAATTTCCTAATAATTGCATGATCTCGCATATATTGTATATAGTTTCCAATATTTTAGGATATTATCTTATAGCTGGGGATTTTATTAGTCTTTACCAATAATATGTGTCTCATCTTGCAGTTCTCCAATTGCTACTCTTTTTCCTTAGATTCTGGGTGTTCATTCTCTCAAGCGGTTTTCTTTCCCCCCACCTCGTTCTCTTTCATAAATGAGGCTGAATAACCCATTAAAATGTCTTTGAAGGTCCTCCCTACCTATGGGTTTAGGATTTTCCATTCCTTCATTGAATCATGACCACCTGTCACTGACACTCCCTGCACCATGCTATATTTCCTACTAACCACTAGTTTGCACCTCCTAGACCCTATTGTCTAGCTTGTCATTTCTCTCCTCGAAACCCTCCTATCAATTCCAACACAAATAGAATTTATTATTGATACTGATTGGATCATTCTATTATTTTTCATCTATATTGATACTTTATGGGTGAAAAAACTAGAAGAATCAACTTGCAGATCCATTTTAGCGGCTAGTCCAAATTTGGAATTTCAGATCCAAAAAACTGTCTGAAATTTTCTAGATCCATTTTGAGGAAGCAAAAGGAAATTTTTTATGGTTAAAAATTAATATGGATCCATCATATACATTATACACACTGATACATTTCCAATGGTGCAAGAATTATCTCAATTAGAGTTCATTTGCGAAAATTATGTCTCCCGCAAGTTGACCTACTGTATTGATCACCATGGTGCGAGTGGATGCCATGTTAGCCCAATTTACTTAAACATGTGGGGATAGCCATGTAGTGGATTTTATATAGAATTTTAGAAGGTCCAAACCTTATCACTAATTGAGGGTTAAGGAAGTCAATACCTTAACCCTAGATAACTATTGGGCTATATTAAATACCAGGCCACTAAGAGGAGAAGGGGTTTCATTCTATGTTATTGTATTTTGTTCCATATCAGAGTAGAGTAACTGGGAGTGGGAAATTAGAGAGAATAATAGAGCGGTTTAATGTTTTGTGGCATCCTAATAGGCCATAGGTCTCATGTAACTCCATAGAGAGTTACTTATGCTTTGTACTTGCATTATTATGAGAGAAAAGAGAGCATAGAAGCCTCACCTTATAGTTGGGGTTTCTCCTGTAAGGGGTTCCCAGAGAAAATACTTGTGTTATTTTTTTGATGGTGTGTGATTGTATTTTACTATTTTCTATTTTCCGCATTTGATCTATTTCATGCATAATAAAAAAATCAGTAACTAAATATTTTAGAGTATAAATGGATTTAACCTTTATAGTGTAGATTTAAGTTTTATTTATCAGATATGTAGTGACGAACTATTCCAATGGAATACCCACATAAGTTTATAAATTATATTTGTATCAAAGCAGGTTTTCTTGGGGTATTTTTGGAAAGTTGTAGGGATCCATGAATTACTTTAAGAATAAAGTCATAGAGGCCTAGACATGGCTGATGATTCCATTCATAACAACCCTTGAGATCCAATAGAGGAGATATTTGTGAGGGTAGAAGAGAATTTCATTGACATATCATGCAATATGTCCCTCCTCATGGAAGCACTATAAATCAAGATCAGACTGTTCAAATAATTTGGAGGGTCAAACTTAGATATCAGATTAGACTAGAAATAGGGAGATACTAAAGACCTAAAAAAGGATTTGTAGAAAGAACTTGAGAAAGAGAAGTCAAGTTTGAATGTTGTTAACCCTTCACTGTCTTATTAAATATGGAAGAAAAAGTGGACATAAAGTCATATCAAGGTGAGATTGATGCATTAAAAATCATTGATTATAGAAACTAGAAGTTTATTTTAGCATTCAACATATAGATAAAGAGCAAAAGATTTCACGTGCTAAATTGAAGTTAGAGGGACATGCTTTAACCTAGTGGGAAATCCATATGGAAAAACTTAGTATGGAGGGTGATCCATCAGTAAATAGGTGGGAGGACTTCAAAACCATCATTAAGTCCCAATTCTACCCGATCAGGTATGTAGAGGACCAATGGATCCAGTGGAACTACTTAAAGTAGAGGCAGGGGCATAGTGTACACGAGTAGAACATTGGCTTGAGAAATATGGCCATCATGTTGGGTATCTCTCCAATGAACCCATATGTACTCCTTAAGCATCTATGGGGTTTAAAAAATCATCTACTAAAGAAGGTGATGCTCTTCAATACAAGGATAGTGTATAAGCACAATACCTAGAAAACATAATCCAAAACAAGGGGAAACCAACTGGTTCTAATAAAAAAGAGAATCGAGAAGCTTCCAAGGAGGGGAAGAAGAAGTGAAAAGGGGTTGAAGAAAATAACACATGATAAACCACTACACATAAATGAAAATATCCCATCAACCATTGCAGCATTGATCCCCACATTGAGAAAAAGTTCTAGAAACTACATCCATAGATAAACCTGAAAAACTGCAAGAGGGACATAAAGAAAAAGAACCTTCTAGCCATAGATTCAAGAAACAAAGTTGAAAGTGTCTCTCATGTGGATGAAAATATTGTTTTCACATCTGTGTAGGAGGTGAATATAGGTATAATTCATCATGAGGAAGAGAAGGAGATGACTAAATTATTCCACATTAAGATACATGTGAAGAGTACTAAGATAGGTGCTCTATTGAACTTTGGGTCACATGATAATCTCATAGTACTAGATCTAGTCAACAAGATTGGATTGGAGGTTCAGGATCATCCTATAACATATCCATTAGGTTGGGTAAACAAGGATACATAGATCAAGGTAACAAAGCATTGGAAGATTAAATTTGATGTAAGCGTTGATTTTATAGATGAAGTATAATTGGATGTATACCATTGGATTGAAGGATCAGATCTTGTCACTGAGAGGGGGGGTGAATCAGTGACACAAAAATTATATCAATTTTTCATTTATTAATGCACACATAATTTTAACAAAGTATTTTATCGTGGAACCTAATTGGGAAAACCACAAACTCTTTTCTATTAACTGCAAAATTTGTTTTACATGTTACATAGAAGGAAGATGTACTTCCTTTTTGACCAACACCAACTGATCAGGATGCACCCACACCCTAGTTTACCAGCACCAACTGGTAGGAGGCTACAACCCCCTGTTTATTCAGCTACAACTGACAAGGAAGCACCAAATCCCTTTGCAGGCACCAACCTACCCTTGCACCACCCAACCACCCTTAATGCATAGGTGTTAGATTTTCTTCCTAGAATATGCTTCATATTTTGATCTTTTGATCTGGACTGCAGAGACACTTTATTCTCCCACTCTTTCATGTTTATATATTCTTCAAAACAACGTGAGTTTGAAACACTGTGTCCCTTCGTTTGGACCATCACACCTCTTTAATTAACTTGACCATAATCTTTGTTATTATTTTCACTGTGATGGATTTTCGTAAATTGATCACTTATGGATCAATTTCATCCATTAAATTCGATCCCGAATCTCTGTTATTTTCACAGAGATCAAATTCCATGGAGGCGCTTCCTTAAAACCATCACATATGACCATGCGTTACAGAACCACATGCTTACCAACTATAGCGACATATCATAATTTCCTTTTAAAACTCTTATAGCATATGACCATCGGTGATGACCAAATGCTAGGCCAAACGAGTGCTTGGGTGCTCATCAAATCAATGATCACGATTCATTATTCTGATGAGATGGACATCTGACGAAACTTCGCACTTCAGAACTTCAGGTTTTCTACTTTTCAAAACTTATGAATCAGATTTTCTGAACAGACCGGACGGTTAATGTTTATCTTGCGAAGACAGATCAATCGTCATATTTGGTTCTTACAAGTCTTAATCTTACGGCCAAGACTTAATCACGCGTTGAGATGGATGGCCACCATTTACTCCGGGTCTTCAGACTTTGGAGATTTCAAATCTCAACACCTTCCTTCCTCCGGAGTGTTCACCTGCTGTGGTAAGTCAATAATATGGTAGAGATCGCTTGCTATCAGTTAACATTTCAGCTTACACTGTCCTTCCACTGTAGTATATCGACGATTGAGAATACACCCGACATAATATCGATCGTCGAGATCTCCTTCGGGTCTCTGAACTTCAAAGATTTCAAATCTCAAACCCCTTTTTTCCTCCGGAGTGATGTCACTTACTTACGTCACTTGATGATGTGTCATGAACTTAGTAGCTACCACGTGTCACTCGGATTTSTGAATTGCACATACCTGAAATGCTGAATCAACTTAACACTTTTCCCTTCCTGATTGCGCCACGTGTCCTTGGTGACGTAGTCTTGCTGACGTGGATCCTCATGTGGAACATGCTCTTCTCTTGGACCTAACGGTTGTCCTATCTCTCGGTGTATCTTAGATTGATGACTGAGAGTGACTTCAGACCTTCATCCTTTGAGACTTTGGGACTCTTGACATTTCATGGTGGTGAAACTCCCGAAACGATTCTCCCGGGGTGACGTAATTTGCTTACGTCACTTATTGACATGGCACGAGCCAATTTCCTCTTGACGCTTGTCATCATCTGATTATGCCATGTGTATTTGCTAACATGGTCTATTGCATGTCCTTGCTGACATGGTCTACCATATTCCCTTTTGCTGACATGGTCTACTAACCAACAACCGTGATCCAACAGTCCTCGTTTGTCCTCCAAATCCGCTGGTCCTTATTCATTTCGGATTTCCGGGCTTCGGGTATTTCACATATCAAACTTTCTGGAGCATAATCTCCTTGCATATTTATACCCGAAGTAAAATATGTTCGTTCGATATGGATCTTGGATCAATGACTCGATCTGTCTATGGTGCTACTCTTCTAGCTTATCCTGTCCTTCCACTCGAAAGTGATCCGATGGTTGTGAAGATTCTTGAAGTAGATCCACGATCAAGAATGATTGTGGAACCACAATCTGCGAGTGTTTTAACTTGTCACCGAACTATGCAATGGGAAGATGTGCACTATTGGAGAGTCAACCACAATCATTGATCTTTGAATATACAAGATTAGACGGTTCTAACTAATTGTGGGATTGCAATAAGCATGATGTTTAATTCTCATTTCAATCTCCGCAATCTATCCTTGCTGTAGATTTGGCGATTGTGCATCCGACAGTTATGATTTAATATGACTTAAGCTGGTCATTTGTGGAATCAACCATATTTGTAGATATTTGAAGCTATGATATCTGATGATCTCAATGGATTGCGGGATTGTAACAAGTGAGTAGTTTAATTCTACTTCCGATCTCTGCAATTTATCCCTACTGTAGATTTGGCGATTGTGCATCAACGGTCTTGATTTGTTCTTCGTTTCATCACACCATACCTACTGAGTTTCAACGCGCCATCTCTTCTGAGCTTGATCTTTGCGTTTTATAACCCTCCTGATATTTTATCATAGGAACATTGTTGATCCTATCGTGATAAAAAATAATCACGAATTTCTTCAGCCTTAAGGTGATGTTCTTCTATCGATTATTTTTCTTCCTGAGATTAACCTTGCTGCTCTACTTGCTATGACTGTTGACATCAATGATGAATGACAATATGTCCAACAATATCCCCCTTTGTCATTGAGGGAAACACACCAACTTTATACACAATCTCCCCCTGTGGTGATGCTTCTGTCCTCTGAAGTTACTCTCCCCCTTTGGCATCAATGGCAAAGGGTTTCTTCTCCAATGATCTGTCTATATAAATATTTCTTTGACCATTGGTAACTCCTCCTGCAATCACACTTTTCCTGTCATAATTGAATGACTCCTTCTGATGTTGATTTCTATCTCCCCCTGAATAGGTGCCAACTGATGCATTGCTTTCTTGAGAGATTTCGGTAGGAAGACGAATTACTCCCAATTTTTTCCTGAGATATTCAAATAAATATCTGCTTAATGGTTTTGTAAAAATATCTGCCACCTGTTCTTGTGTTGGAACATATTCCAATTTAATGTTTTTGTTTTCAGCTTGATCTCTTAGATAATGGTACTTTATTGGAATGTGTTTCGATTTTGAGTGCTGGATAGGGTTCTTAGAGAGACTTATCGCCCTTGTATTATCACAGTGGATAATAGTGGGTTCTTCAAATACTATTTTGATGTCTTGTAGAGTTTGTTTCATCCATTCCACTTGTGTGGAACATTCTGCTACTGCAATATACTCAGCTTCAATGCTAGAGAAAGAAATTGAGGACTGTTTCTTTCTTATCCAAGCAACCAGTGATTCTCCCAAAAAGAATGCTCCTCCACTTGTACTTTTTCTGTCATCTACACTTCCTACCCAATCAACATCTGAATAGCCTTTTAATTTGAATGAATCCTTTCTAGGGTACCAAAAACCAAGATCTATGGTTCCTTTCAAATATCTAAAATTCTTTTTACAGCTTGAACATGGCTCTCCTTTGGTGCTTCTTGGAATCTAGCCACCATCCCAACAACTTGCTTGACATCAGGTCTGGAAGCTGTTACATAGAGAAAACTGCCAATCATTGATCTGTAGTGTTTTGGATCTACAACTTTGGAATCATCATCCTTGCTTAGTTTGCATCCAACTTTCATAGGTGTACTAACATGTTTTCAATCCTCTAACTAGAATCTCTTAAGAATAACCTTAACATATTTATACTGATGGATAAAGACTCCTCTTTTGGACTGAATTATTTGTAATCCTATAAATAAATTCAGTTCGCTAAGCAAAGACATTTCAAATTCTTGTTGCATCATCCTAGCAAAGTCCTTACTCATTTTATCATCATCACTACCAAATATAATGTCATCAACATATACTTTCACAATAATCATGTTATTACCATCAATTTTATAGTAAAGATTGTTGTCTGTTGATCCCCTTTTTAGGCCCTGTTTTTGAACTAAGAATCTAGCCTTGCATACCATGCTCTAGGTGATTGTTTTAGCCCATAGAGTGCTTTCTTTAGTTTACAGACATAGTTTCCTTTTTTGGTTAATTGGAACCCTTCTGGTTTCTCAATATAGACTTCTTCTTCTAAATTTCCATTGAGAAATGTTGACTTGACATCCATTTGGTACACTTTAAATTTTTTGTAGTTGGAGAAAGCTAAGAACATCCTAAATGCCTCTAATCTGGCCACATGTGCAAATGTTTCTTCATAGTCTACTACTTCAACCTAAGCATACCCTTTACATACTAATTTGGCTTTGTTCTTGATTACTTGCCCATCTTCATTCATTTTATTTTTATATACCCATTTAGTTCCAATGACATTTTTAGTTTTTGGTCTTGGAACTAGTTCCCAAGTTTGACTTTTTTCAATTTGGTCCAATTCTTCATTCATAGCTTTGATCCAATTCTCATATTTACATTCCTCTTTGATTGAGCTAGGCTCAACATGTGACAACAATGCTATTTCTGTTTGATACACTAGTTGTCTTCTTGTGTGCACTCCATCATTCATATCTCCAATAATTAGTTCTTCAGGATGATTATTTTGAGTAATTCTTGAGGGTGTCTTTGTATCTCCTCTTGAGAATTATTCTCTTATCTCTCCATATTGACTATATTTTTCGTCTTCACTAGTATCCATATCATCCTCTTCCCTTTCTTTTTCATTCTCTTCTACTTATTCTACTTGTGTGTCGAACGTCTCATCATCATCTTCATCTTCATTTTTAGGTATGGTCTCTTGATTTTTGATCCTTATCGTTTTTAGGTCATCCACCTTGACATATGCACCCTCAACAATCTTATGTGATCTAAGATTGTAGCATCTATATGCTTTCTTGTTTGAAGCATATCCAAGAAAAATACCTTCATTAGATCTGGCATCAAATTTTCCAAGACTCTCATCTAGTCTTTTGATGTAGCATTTACTTCCAAAGACCTTGAAGTATTTTACTGATGGAGCTCTTCCAAACCATAGTTCATAAGGGATCTTATCAATATTAACCCTGAGCTGACCTCGGTTCAATATGTATACTTTTGTGCTTACAACTTCCCTCCAATATCCATCTGACAATTTTGCTTCATTGAGCATAGTCCTTGTAGCCTCCTGAACTGTTCTATTCTTTCTCTCAACAATCCCATTTTGCTGAGGTGTTCTGGCAGCAGAGAATTGTCTTTTTATTCCATGGGTTTCACAGAAGAGATCAAACTCTTTTGAGGTGAACTCACCACCATTGTCTGATCTAAGACATTTGATTTTTGTCTCCTTTTTATTTTCAACAAGGGTTTTAAAGGCTTTGAATTTGTTAAGTGCTTCTGATTTTTCTTTGAGAAAACATATCCAACCCATTCTAGTAAACTCATCAATGAACAACATAAAGTAAGACTCTCCTTGCAAACTCTTGGTCCTCGTAGGTCCACATAGGTCAGTGTGAACAAGATCTAAAGGTTTTGAGGTTGTCTATTCTTTTGCCTTGAACCTTATTCTGGTTTGCTTCCCTAGTTGACAGTGTCTACACATAGCATTTGAGGGTTTTATGATCTTTGGCAAGTTTCTTACTGCACCAAGGTTTCTGAATTTCACTAGATTGTCAAAGTTAATATGCCCCAACCTTCTATTCCATAGCCAACTTTCATCTACTGAATTTATATGACACTCCTCATTAAATTTTTCATCTAGTATATATACATTTTCAGGAGTTCTAGGAGCAGTACCAACTAATTTTCCTGTGTCTTATCTCCTAATCTCACATTTTTGGGAATCAAATATGCAGAAGTGCCCCTGATCACAGGTTTGACTGACACTTAATAAACTAGGCTTCAGTTTTTCGATAGGTAGAACATTTATGGCGTTGTCTTTTCCCAAGCTCACAGTGCCTTTCCCAAGTATGTTACTTGAAGCATTATCACCAAATGTAACTTTACCTTTTTGTTTCTTTAAGTCTAAAAACTTGTCCTTGTTAATTCTCATATGTTTTGAGCACCCACTGTCAACATACCAGAGATCCTTTTTATCTTGAGCTTTTAGGGCAATAAGACATTCATTTTTTGATGTTTTTTCTCTCCAAAGTTTATTTTGCTCTCTAATAAACTTTGGTTGTTCTAAGACTTCCATTAATCTGCAATTAATGGCCTTATGTCCATGGTTATGAAATCTGAAGCACTGTAGGTCCCCTTCTTGTAGAGGTGCAAAGGAGTTATAGTTTCTTCTTTTAACTCGATTTGCTACTTGTTTATCCTTAAGGATATAGTTCTTGACCTTCATATTTTTCTTTCTATATGCTCTACAATTTATAGCTTTGTGTCCAAAATTAGAGCATGCAAAGCAATAACCAAGGAAAATGCAAGGATACTTGATTTGATAAAACTTCTTTGGTATTGTCTTGTCTTCCTTCCTAATGGGTGGAAGTAATCTTCTGGAGTTTTGATCATTACTTATCTTCACTTCATTTTTCTTCTTGAATGTACTGAGGAGAGCATCTGCATAAGATTTTGAGTTAACATGGATTTCCTTTTAAGAATAACCTATTCCATTTTTATTACTTGAACCCCTTTGCGTGGTAATAATCTTATCCAATATTTTAGATCTATTTTTAGATTTTGTTTGAATGATTTTTGCCTCCAATTCCTTTTTTAGATGAACTATTTCTGCCTCCATTCTTTCACAAGTTATTTGTTTTTCCTTAAGAGACTTTTCCAGACTTTCTTCAATCTTATTTGCTTCTAAGATTTGTTTTTTCAGGTTTCTCATGAGTTTTTCCATCTCCTTTTCTTCTTGTTCATGTTTTTCCTTTTGTTCAACTACAAAAATTTTCAATTGTCTATATCTGGTTTTGTATTTTCTTAATTGATCCAAGGCACTGAGAAGTTCTTCCTCCATATTAACTTCCGCTTCATCTTCTAAATCCTTCTCATGTTTAATTTTTTGTATCTCATTAGATTCTTCAATACCTAAGAAAATGACTTCATCATCATCATATTCATTGTTGTCACTAGACTCTGATGAGCTGTTGTTTTCTTCTTTTGAGTAGAAATTATTTTTCCCTTTGTAAAACTTTTTCTTGTAGTTGGGTTTTTCCTTCTTCTTGTATTGTTTAGTTTTATTTTCTTCATCTTCAGGGTCCTCCTTAGGATAGGGACACTTGGATGAAAAAAGACCAACTTTGCCACAGTTAAAACATTTGAAAGGAAGCTTGCCTTTGTACTTCCCTGATCCTTTCTGAAGTTTTCTAATGAAATTGCCTTCTTCCACATTAGATTCTTCATGATGGAAGGATTGGAGTTTTTTCTTCTGATTTATCTTTGTCTTAGATTCTTTGAAAACCGTTTCATCTTTTG
>SNQJ01S0188774.1:0-13273 GCA_010110895.2 Picea sitchensis
AACAATGAAACATGGAAAACAATGTGTTCTTTCACTATGGAAGGAAGTGCTAGTATATATGCTATAGGTCCCACTTTGTCCAAAATTTCAAAGGGTCCACAAAACTGAGGTGCCAACTTGGCACAAGTTCCCATTCTCAAGGAACTTATTTTGGGTCCAATCCAGAGATACACATGATCCCCTACTTCGAACTCCCTAGCAGTCCTATTTTTGTTTTCATATCTCTTCTGTCGGTCTTGAGCCACCTTTAGATTATGTCTTATTTTAATTACTTGTTGTTCCATTTCTTTTAATAGGTCTATCCTGAGTGTTATTTTCTCCACTAGTTTATTCCAAATGATTGAAATGTTGCATTTCCTGCCATAGAGAGCCTCAAAATGACTCATATTCAATAATTCCTAATCCAGATGGATTTCGGTGACCTCCTACCTATTCCAACTGGCTCATTTTGGAAGTTTTCCAATTTGGCAGTTTTTTCCTAGTTTTCGGGTCCCTAACTTCCGAGGTCGTTTTGAGGCCCTAAAAATCGTTTGTAGGGATCGCCACAATTAAATTAGAAATGGTGTTAGATTCTGATGGAACCATGTATAGTCCTTGGATAGACCTTTCCAATGGGATATTGTGTGCCTAAAACAAAGATTGTATGCAAAAGTTATGACCCCAGGAAGTTGATGTACTAACTTACCCAAACATGGTCCACATGACTTTTGGTGCTTCATCTCCTAGGGTTAGGTTTTTGAAAGTCTATGGTTTTTGAAATTCTTGTTTATTGTAAAAAGGCCTTCAGAGCCTCATGTTAATCATATTCTTGTGAATGAGAACAATCATCACATCTCTTCTAAGAGATAATCCACCACCATTCTAGCAAGCTTGTTTTCCACTGCATTTTACAGTTTCAGCTTATTTCCTTATTGAATGGAAACCAATTTACTGTATATCTATTATTTTGTGTTAAGCATATTTTGATAATAACCTGTATTCATTTCATTCTTCTCATAAAATCTGGATCAGTGGTATCAGAGCGGTCTGCTCCTTGTCGTTCTTAATGCATGTCCCCAACGAGGTCAAAGTACAAAGAATTGGGTCTCGAGCTTGTTTCTCTTGAGGAAAAAATCTCTTGCATGCCCAAGCGACCTCTCATGGAAGGAGAAAATAAATATGATGGGACAAGAGATCTCTTCAAAATGTTGCTCGAGGAAGCCCTCACACAATAGAGGAATGAAATGATGGATAGTTTTGCGCAAATTGTTCGACGACTACCAATAGGCGACACATCTTCCTCAAACAGAGGCCCCACCCCCTTCAAGGTACAAATCAACTTTGATATTCCTATATTTGAAGTTCAGAAAGGCGCAAATGTTGTAGACAAATAATTGAATCTGCTAGAAGGGTATTTATTTGTCCATAACTTCTCGAATAGAGAAAAGATTACTTTTGCGCTCCTCAAAGTCGTTCCTCATGTCAAATACTGGTGGGAAAATTTATGTGAGAAGAAGGAAATAGAGGAATCCTCATTATTTACAGTCACGGTCACCTAGGAGTCCTTCATGGATGTTATTAAGGAACAATACTACCCTATTGGAAGTTATGATGACCTGTACACAAAATGGACCACACTGCAGTAGGAAAGAGACCAAGCAGTGCCCGAGTTCACAAATGTCTTCCATACCTTGCGCACCAAGTCGGGTATCAAATATTTTGAGCGAAATTTTGTGCTCAAGTATTGCAGTGGTATGCATAGATACATCCAAGCCGAAATGGATTTTCTAGACATCTCATCGTTGGGCACAGCCTATCAATATGTCATCAAAATCGAGAAGAAGGTCAAACAAAAGACACTACAATTTGGGCCTGGGTACCCCTCACAGCAAAATCTATGAAAGGGTGGCCCCAACCCACAGAACAAAGTACAAAGAAAATACAGACTGCCTCAGGACAAATAGTCCAGGCCGCAAGCAAAGAAGGAAACCATAAAGACAAATAAAGATACCAGGAAGTGGTGCGACTTCCATAAGAGCCCCTGACATAACACTGTTGATTTCCACTCAAAGAAGTTGTTGGTAGCTGAGGTGAAAGCCTCTGAATCAAATGCGGGTTTTGATTCCAAGTCAGAACCAAAAAGGGGGACACAGATCATTGACGTAGAACCCAGTGCTACCATTTCTACCACCAAGCTCCAACTCGGTGAACCAGACAAGCCAGAGGAAGGCGAACACCTTTTTCATTCACAGATGTGGGTGAAGGGTACCCCACTATAATTCATCGTTGATAGAGGTAGCCAAAAGAACCTCATCTCATCATATTTTTTCAAGTGACTTTCCCTACCGACAAGGTTGCACCTGCAACCCTACACCATCGGATGGATCCACCAGGGAAGAGACATCCACATCATCCAATAATGTTTCTTGTCATACATAATCAATCCCTTCAAAGATGAGGTATTTTTTTATGTTTCCCCTATTGAAGTTTTTAATGTTCTTTTGGGCCAACCATATTTATGGAAACACCATGTTGTATATGAGTCTAGGACTCGCAGTGTTATTATTACTTTGAACAAGAAATTGTACAACATACCCGAGGCAGTCCCACCTAATGCTATTTCCTTTATCTTTGTTTAGCAATGTAGGAATTTCATCTCTCAGACGGGGAACTTTTTCTTCTTCGTGATTCTCCTTGAGAATGAGTGAAAGATCGCAACCACATCTAGGGTCTCCGGGGCTGACCTCTCCACATAGAAGAATCAAGTGGATAAATTCATGGAAGAATACTCAGATATCTTCTCCTCACCTACCGGGGTACCTTTGCACTGTCAGGTCAAGCACCCCATCGATCTGACCCACGGTTCACCACTACCCAATGGGCCAGTGTACCGCCTCTCTCTATTAGAGAATGAGGATATCAAGTGGAAAATAAAAGAACTGATCCACAAGGGGCACATCTGTCCCAACTCATTACCTTGCGGGAGCCCAAACATGCTGGTACAGAAGAAATATGGAATCTGGTGACTCTGCATTGATTATCGAGCCCTAAATAAAATCACAGTCAGAAACCGGTACCCAATTCCGTGAATTGACGACCTCCTTGATCAACTCACAGGAGCCAAATACTTCAGTAAGATTGAACTAAATTTTGGATACCACTAGGTCCCAATAGAAAAGACAGATGTATAGAAGATCACCTTCAATTCAAAGGAATATCTTTTTGAATGGTTAGTCATGCCCTTTGGTTTAACAAATTCTCCAACCACTTTCATGAGGATGATGGACGATATCCTGCGACCATTCACCAATAATTTTGTAGTGGTGTATTTGGATGACATTATCATTTACAACAAGACTTGGGAAAAACACTTGCAACATATTCAACAGGTTTTTCACACCCTATGGCAACACAATATATACACCAACTTGGAAAAATGCTCCTTCGGCATGGACAGGGTCCATTACCTAGGATACATCATTGATCAGTATGGTGTACATGTGGATCCATCCAAGATCCAAGTCATCTGTGACTAGCTAGCCTCATCCACACTCACTAAGCTTCAGATCTTCTTGGGCCTTGCCAATTTCGACTGCAGGTTTGTGTTGGGATTCTCCCATATTCCATGGGCCCTCAACCAAGTAACCAAGGGTGGTGGCAAGGATAAATTTGTGTGGGGTCGGTCCCAACAAAAAGCATTCGACGATTTGAAGCAGGGCTTGTTCTCAGCCCCAATACTTTCACTACCGGACCTGCAACAACCCTTTGAGATCGAGACAAATGCTTCAAACTATGTTGTGGGCGTCATTCTCACTCATCACGACCACCCTGTGTCCTATCACAATGAGACACTATCATATGTTGTCCGTAAGTACCCTACTTATGAAAAAGAAATGCACTCCATTGTAAACGCCTACTGCCAGTGGAGACATTACATTCTTGGGAAGGAGACAGTCATCTACACTGATCATAAGCCACTGCAGTTCATGCAGACACAAGGAAAATTGGAGAATGATCATCATCATAAGTGGTCCACATACTTGCAGCAATTCCACCTCAACATCAAGTATAAAACATGAATCACCAATCACATAATTGATTGCCTCAATAGACCACCAGTCATGGCACGCACCACGATGCTAGACTCTTGCGGCCATGAGACCTTTGGATGGCCCCAACTCTATGAGATAGACCCAGACTTCACCACCACCTGAAAATGTTGGGCGCAATCACAGTTGTCACTAATTTCCATATTCAGGGTGGGTTGTTGTGTCATTTGGGCCATATCTTCATTCCATCAAGTGAGCGAGTGAAGCTGATCTAGGAAGCACACTACGATCAGGTGGCAGGACACTTCAGCATCGAAAAGACAGTAAAAATTATGCAAAAACATTTCTACTGGACAAAACTTCGACAAGAGGTCAACAAGTATATTAGGTCATGTACTCCCTACACTATTTCCAAATCGACCACTAAGAAATAGGGCATGTACACCCCGTTTACTACTCATAATAGGCCATGGGAATCCATCTCAATGGACTACATGTTGGGCCTCCTGTCCACCAAGTGGGGAAATGACTATGTTTTTGTGGTTGTTGATCACTTTTCTAATATGGCGATTATGGATGCCTGCAAGAAGAGCATCATAGCAGAGGTGACTGCAAAGATCTTCTTTGAACGAGTCTGGGTACATTTTGGGATCCCACAAATCATTGTCTCAAATTGGGACAGTCGATTTCTCAAGACATTTTGGTCGAGCCTCTGGTCATTGTTGTACACCAAGCTCACCAAATCCTTGGCCTTCCACTCCCAGACAGATGGAAAAACCGAGGTCATAAATCAAATGATTGTGCATATACTACTCATGTATAATTCCAAGCACCCTTGCACATGGGATGACAGTCTTCCCTATTTCTAGCATAGCTACAACCGAGACCTGGATAGCTCAACCGACCATAGCCCTTTTCAGGTGGGGTTGGGATTCCAACCATTGGGTGCCATAGATGTTGCACTACCCCTTGCGGTCACCTTGACCGACTTATCTCTTGCTCCAACTAAAGTTGACAAAGCCACCCGGTTCATTGAGTGGATCCAACACATCCGCCAACACATTCAAGATATCCTACAGAAGTCCAATGACAAGTACAAGCAATGCCATGATCAACAAGGGGTGCCACATAAGTTTCAGGTGGTCGAAATTTTTTTGTTTCACTTGTAGAAAGAACTCCTTATAGGATCCCATCAGAAAATTTTCAAACTCCATTATAGGTCGTACACCATCACCAAGGTTGTGGGTGATAATGATTTTGAGCTCAACATTCCTCCTTTCCTTGGCCTACACCCAGTGTTTAACATGGATCTCCTTCGACCTTATTTCCCACCATTATTGGACACCTGAGAGATAGAAGAAAAACTGACACCAACATATATAAACCCCGACTGCATACAACAGGAATTCAATGATCATATTGTGGGAAAATAGGTCAAGGGAACTCACCAACAAAGGATCCAACTTTATCGAGTTGTTAAAGCAGGGCAACTCCTGCACCAAGGCAAGTGGCTCACCCAGGGCCAAATTCAACAGAAATTTCCTCATCTGATGGGGGCACTCATTGTAATGGATACCATTGATTCCTGAGGGGGGAGGATTGATCCAGATGGATTTTGGTGGCCTCCCATCTATTCCAACTGGCTCATTTTGGTAGTTTTTTCCTAGTTTTCAGGTCCCTAACTTATGGGGCCATTTTGAGGCCCTAAACAACGTTTTTACGGCTCACCACAATCAAATTATAGACGGAGTCAGAATATGATGGAAACATGTGTGTTCCTCGGATTGATATTTCCAATAGGATATCGTGCGCCTAAAACGTAGATCATATGAAAAAGTTACGACCCCTGGAAGTTGATGTACTAACTTACTCAAACGGGGTGCACATGAGTTTTGGCGCTTCATCTCCTAGGGTTAGGTTTTTGGATGTGTAGGGTTTTTTTCATTCTTGTTTATTGTAAAAAGGCCTTCAGATCCTCATGGTAATCATATTCTTGTGAATGAGACCATCCTTCACATCTCTTCTCATAGATAAGCCACCACCATTCTAGCAAGCTTGTTTTCCGTTGCATTTTATAGTTTCAGCTTATTTCCTTATTGAATAGAAACAGATTTACTGTATATCTGATATTTTTTGTTAAACATCTTTTGATAATAATATGTATTCATTTCGTTCTACTCATAAAATCCGGATCAATTCATGATAGCCATTGTTATAAGAAAACTTTACCAATGGTAGGTAGTTTTCTCACTTCTTGGGATGATGCATCACATGCATCCTTAACATGTCCTGTAGAACTTGGTTTACCCTTTCTATTTGTCCATCCATTTGAGGGTGATAATCCGTACTAAATAGTAATTTAGTTTCAAAACCAACAAATAGAGATTTCTAAAAGTTTGAAGTGAATTTTGTATCTCTGTCTTATATGATTTCCTTAGGCATGCCATGCAGTCTAAATATTTCTTTCATGAAAATATTGGCAATATCTATCACCATGCAAGTTGACTTTACGAGGATAAAGTGAGCAGTCTAGTTCAACTTTTCCACAACTAACATAATAACGTCATTCTTCTTGGTTGATTTAGGTAGTCCAGTGATAAAATCCATGGAGATGGTTTCCCATTTCCATTCTAGAGTTGGTAGGGGATGCAATAACCCTGTTGGATGTCTATTCTCCACCTTAACCTACTAACATTCTATGCACTTAGCCAAGTAGTCAACTATGTCCTTCTTCCTTCTCTACCAATAAAATAGTTTCTTGGTGGCCGTGATAATTTTCTAATAACTAGGGTGACCAATGTATGGTCTTTTATGTAGTTCATCCAGTATAAGCCTCCTCAAGTCATCACTATTTGGAACATACAACCTACCTTTGTAAGTTAGAAATACATCGTTCAACATTTGATAGCCCTCATACTTCAGCCTTGTGGAATATTTCTCTAAGTATGATTTCACAGTTTTGAAAAACTCATCCAATGGTTGTGCACTTTTAACTCTCTCCTTGATGTCTAATTCACAGGTACTTACAACTGCCAAATGAATCACTTTCATACTTCTAGGCATCAACCACTCTATTTTCCTTTCCCTTAGTATGTTTGATTTCGAAATCAAATTCACTGAGCAATGCCATCCACCTAGTTTTTCTAACATTGAGTTTGGGCTGGTCAAACAAGTATCTCAACCCACGGTGGTCGGTCATAAGTACAAATATTCGGCCTAGGGGGTAATGCCTCCACATTTATAAAGCATTAACTATGAAATCCAATTCTAGGTTATGTGTCACATAATTGATTTCATGTGCATTCAATTTTTTTGATTCATAATAGATTACATGCCCTTCTTGGATGAGGACTCCTCTGAGCCCTTCTTTGTAATCATTTGTACACACCAAGAAGTCCTTATGTGGGTTTGCAATTTTTAGTACGGGTGCATTAGTTAAAATGTGTTTCAGTTGGTGAAAACTCTCTTCACATTCCATGGTCCAAACAAATTTAACTCCCTTTTTTTGTATGGAGGTGATTGGGAAACAAATCTTGGAAAACCCCTTTATGAACCTTCTATAGTATTCGGCTAGGCCCATAAGGGATCTGATATCAGAGAAATCCTTTGGTGTAGGCCAGTCCATGATGAATTTGATCTTGTCAGGGTCAACTACCACTCCTTCCTCAGTGATGACATGGCCTAAGTAATGGACCTTCTTTTGAAAAAATTCACACTTATTAAACTTTGCATAGAGCTTGTACTCTCTTAGCACTTGAAGAATTGACTTGAGGTGCTCTTCATGCTCTTCTTTTCTCTTAGAATAGATCAGAATGTTATCTATGAATACCAGCACAAATCTGTCCAAGAATTTGTTGAGTACATTATTCATTAGGAACATAAATGTGGTTGGTGCATTGGTAATCCCAAATGGCACCACCACAAATTCATAGTGCCCATATCTTTTCCTAAAGGATGTTTTGTGGATTTCTTCATCCTTAATTCAGACTTGATGGTATTTTGACCTTAAATAAATCTTAGAAAATATTGTAGCACCCCTCAGCTGGTCAAATAGGTCATCAATTCTCGGCAAGGGATACTTATTCTTAATGGTCATCTTGTTGAGTTGTCAATAGTCTATGCACAATTTGAGTGTGCCATCCTTCTTTTTCACAAATAAGGTTGGAGCTCCCCAAGGGGACACAATAGGTCAGATGTAATTCTTTTCCAACATCTCCTTTAGCTGCAGTTTCATCTCAACTAACTATGGTGTACTCATTCTATAGGGTGTTTTAGACATTGGCACCACTCTAGGTACAAGTTCTATTGAAAAATCAATATCTCTTCTTGGAGGTAGAACTGGCACTTCTCCTGGAAACACATTTTTATAATCTCTTAATATAGGATGGTCCCCTAGGCTTGTTTTATTATCCTCAACAGATTTCAACACTTGTATTTCATACAAAGGACATCCTTTTCTGCAATACTTCTTCACTTGAAGTGTTGATATTTGTCTCACTGAGATAAACTTTTGAATTCCTTGTAGGGTTCTTTTCCTCCCATCCTCATCTTCACACTCCAATGTTTTATTATAACATTCCAACTTGGATTTATGGGCATCCAACCAGTCCAAGCCAATAAACAGGTCATAAGATCCTAAAGGAAGTATCTTTGGAGTTTCTTGGGTGGACAACCCACTCAGAATTGGCCTACTAGTAACACCTCTATTACTTTTCTTTTTGTAGTAACCCATTGAAAATAATACAAATATTTGTAACACATAATTGGATGAGAAAAGAGTATTTCTATTAATATAATCAACAAAAGTACATAGGTGACAACTTTTTGGAACAACACTTGACGAAACTGAGAAACTATGTCCCTCCACCTGGGCCTTCACCACTTCAATCCTCCATAAGGCAAGCTCATACATTTTATGAGTAATTGGGTTCCTCCTTCACAAAATAGGAAGAGCTTGGGGATGAACATAAGAGAAGTTTATACTTAAAGGACAAAGGGATGTAGACTCAAAATGAGGCAAAATTTCTCCATAGTGTATTTTCTCTCAACCTTTTCTCTTCTTCTCAAGGTTTGTATTTGGCTCAATTTATAGCCTCCAAAGGGAAATGAAGGGTCGAATAGGAGTTTTTCTAGCATATGAAAAGCCAAAAGGTATGGATCTCGTGACTTGGCGTGGAAAACCCAAAATGTTTTTAATTTTGAGCACAAAACATGATGTACACGGGTTGTAATAGAGAAACCTATGTATATGCATGTTGTCTAAATGTATCTCATGTATATGAACAAAAATTTGAATTTTTGACTTTGGATTGAGAAAAATGGAGGAATTGAGTCTACAGAGGGAAAGGGAAGGCCACCAAAACACGATGCATAGAGTGTGGAAAAAAATTCTATAACAGATAACCCCTAATGTGTGAGCTCAGAGGAGCAATCATGATGGTCGAAATACGTCGCATGTGTTCCCTTCCATAGATATATATACCAAGGGAGGATTATATATTCTTCTTATTGGGACACTATCTAGCATAGTGCCCCATCTAGTTATAAAAAAATAATTTCACTTTTCTCATATGCCTTCACTGCTCATCTCCTCTTTGTTGTCTCTTCTTGGCCCCTACCTTGGGACCTAGCTTGGTCTTCTTATTTTCCTTTGAAAAAAGAGAAATATCCTCATCACCATCCTCGCCATGCTACTTGCTAGAATATCCAGAGCCAAATCTAATATCCTCCAGCACAAATTCATCCCAGAGCCTCTCCCAACTGGGCATATGCTCTCTAGCCACAATGCCTCATAAAAAAATATCCCAAGGTTTGTATAAGCCATTTAAGGTTGTCCTCACCAACTCAGAGGGATATAATATCTCACCAACCACTGCCAACTCATCATGAATATGAGAAAATATCGTGAGGAATGATGTCACTTAATCAGTCTTAGTCATCTTGGTGCCCCTTAACTTCTCATGGAGCACTATATTTCGGTTCTAGTGAGGGCTCTAGTAAATAGCACACAAGGACTGCCACATATGAAATGTGAAGTCCTTACTAGACATGAGGTATGATATGGTTCTTTATTGCATCAAGGATAGTCCTCTTGGCCTTGATGTTCCTCTCCCAAAACTCATCCATGATCATTGCATCTATAGGAGGTACTATAGGTTCTCCACAATATCCCATAGCTCAAGTTCCTCCAAGATCAAGACTATCCTATCATTCCACGAAGACCAGTTTCCTGCCTTCGCTAGCCTATTCTCCACCCTCAAACTTGACACCAACATGGTTGCCATATGATGCTAAAAAATGATGTTAATATGACCAAACAAAATTGATGGTAACAATTGTAAGGTGAAGTAAAAATCTGTCCATTGTTTGCACACTAAATCAGCCAACTCATGTGCCCTTTGGCTCTCATACCATGAAGAAATTTGAGGTTCCTAAGGCCTCTCAAAAGGCCTGTCTTTGACTTCTTTTTGGGCACTAATTTCAAGGTTTTTCAAAATTGGTTTAGGACTATTTTAGGACAGTCACCAAGTCTGAAATATTTTCCCACTGAATCTGCCCTTAAGCTTGTGATTTTATACTCTTTTGATACCTCTTTGTGAAGGGTTTAATTAGGGTAGTTTTATTGTCCAAGATAGCTCTTACACATGCATCAAAACATAAAATAATCCTCTATGATATTTACACTTACTTGTTGAAATAAAAGAATGAAAACCACAAGATCTTTACACATATATTTTTGGTAAACATGACCTTGGAAAAACCCCCATGGGGAAAACCAGTTGGAGGAGAAATTTTATTATGGAGGTCTCTTACAAAATAGAAATAAGGAAATGCACAAGAAGAACCTGATATATATTCTATATTCTCTCAATCTTAGCAATGGATTTCCTATTGAATTTTGTGCCTCCCTTGAAGAAATGTTCCCCTCTTTCCTTGTGCCTTCTAGCATTTGAAGAATGTACCCTTTACCTCGGTGCACCCCCTCAAAATTTTATTTGCCTGCTTACTTTCACACTTGTTGAGTTTTCCCAAGATCAAGCTTTACCCCCCTTCCTTTCTTGATGCACACTCTTCCCAAGTGCACCCGCACTCCACAAGGAATGCACCCTTCCTCAAGCCTTGCACCCTCTCCTCAAAAGATGGCACCCTCACTGAAGCTCGCACCCTTGTCTCTCACAAATGTGCTCTCTCCTTCTCCAAACCCCAAAAACTTCTCTTCTCCTCTCCTCTCTTCACTCTAATCTCCAAGTGAATGAATAATTTCCTCTTTTCCCCTTTTTCCTTCTTTAGCCTCATCCTTAGGATAACCTAGGAAACCAATGGTCAAGATTAGATCTTGGGCCAAACCTCCAATCAATGGTGGAGATTAAATCTCCAAAATGACTAAAGTTTCCTAAGTCACTTTATGTTATTAAATTCACTTTGTGACTTTAGTGGAATAAAGTCACTTTGAATTTATAACATAAAGTAAAGTGGTCAGGGTCAAATATTCCCCCCTTTGATTTAGACACTCAATAACTCAAGGGGACCACTTTCCAAGTTACCCAAAACTCAACAAATCGTTCATCATTCCAAGATCCACATGATTAGGTCTTCAAGTCAGCACCAAGGAACTACTTCATTCCAAAGATTGATATGAGAAAGTTTGATGGTAATGTTCCTGTAACATGGATATTCCAGATGGAGAAAAACTTTGATCTACTCCAAGTGCCAAGATTACAAAAGGTACCTATTTCATACTTGTATTTAGAAAATGATCAAGTTTTTTGGTATCAATGACTTTCTGAAAGAAAAAAGAATTATAATATCTCTTGGTCCATTTGTAAAGATAAATTGATATCACATAATGGGGATACTAAGATAAATAAATTATTTAGTCATTTGATAAATCTTCGGCAAAAAGGTCCAATTATAGAGTACATTCAACAATTCCAAAAGCTCAGTCTCACAGTAAAGAACATTCCTGAGGATAATTAGTTATATCTCTTTATGATAATTTTAAAGGATAACATTCAACATGAGGTATGTCTCTTCAAACCTAAATCACTAGAGAAATAATTTAGTATGGCAAGGAAAGTGGAAAACAAAATTATGGCTACTAGAAGGGTGACCACTAACAACTATAGAGAGAACCATGTTCCTGTTGTTGGGAAAAATACCTTACAGACTAGCAAACTAGGGTCAGACTTGCATGCAGATTTTGACTGTAAAGAAATGACTTTTTAACCTACCACCCAAAACTTAAACCCCTCTTTCACGATACATACATGGAAAGGAACCACTAACCTTGTTATTGATGTTTGGTGTAGATCCTTCGTTGTGCTCTTGACCGCTTGCTTGTGCTGCTCCTTCCAAAGTTAACCTGCAATCAAGACAAACAACCACGCATGCATGCTACTTTTCTACTTGAGGGTTAGAAATTAAGCATAAATTACACAAATCATAGATAACTCATGCATTAGGACGGGAAAATTATTCTTTTATTATTTTTAAAATGAATCAACTTACAATCAAAGTCGAGACTGGCCACCGCTCCTTGATCCTGATCCTGGGCTCCTCCTCTTCTTTTGTCCTCCAACTGCTTTGCGTTAATTCTCCTTTGGCTTGAGGAAAGGCTAAAGGGTTAGGACAATGGATTCGGAAAATGGGCAGAGTTTCTTCGCTATAATTTTCCTCCGCCAAATGGTACCCCTACCCCTTATTTTATAGGCTAGAAGGAGCTAGGGTTTTGGATGAACTCTCGGCCATCCATGGCCGGGATTTTTAGTTAACTGACCCATAGCTTTTTGTCCCATCAGCAACTTTCCTATTTTTGTGTTTTGTTAGGTAAACGTGGGCTGTAGTAGGCCTGCCAACGTTCACACGTGTGCAGTAGTGGGTTAGGGCACGTGCACCTTGACCCAAGAGGATTTTCAAGAGTTTGTTCAGCATGGTTTGGCAAGGAAGGGATATGAGTTGGCCTGATGCCAGGTAAGTATGTGTGGTGCAATTTATGGTTATAACAGATGCCCCCTAATGTGTGAGGTCAGAAGAGCATCTGATGGCCGAAATACATTACCAATATTTTACCAATCTGTACTGATATGTTGAATGAGTGAGCCCAAGGATCAAGAACCAGGAGGTGTCATCTGCAAAATAACAAATGTCTCACTGAGGCGGGCATACCCATGCTCGGGATAAAATAGAACCATGGCTACCAATCAAATACACTGTATATCCATGTCAAATAACTATAAAGAGTAGCC